>LT658396.1:125-51531 GCA_900128575.1 Stramenopiles sp. TOSAG41-1
TGGCTTCACCCTGTACGACCAACGGTTTTTCTGGGATTATATCTACGTCAAGCTCCGTGTTTGATACGGGAAGTAATTGAATGTCTTTGGGCGCCGGAGGAGCACCTTTCAAGGCATTTGCCAACGGCAGCCATTTAAAATATATGTTTGTATAGTGCTGAATGCAGATACAAAATAGTACTATTGTCACCGTGTGGCGTAAAATTTTCTTCATCTATGTTGTAAAGTCAGTTCACGCAGAGAATGACGTATCAAACAGTGCATGTAAATGTACAAATCGGTGCGCGCATGTACAATGAGTTTGCGCACCTGCAGGTCTGCAGCCACTTTCCGCTTCTTTATGATGAGTGAGTGTATACAAAAAAAAAAATATACTTTTTTATTATAGTTAGTAATAATAATAATAATAAAAATAATAATAATATAATAATATGGTAGAAGAAGAACAACGAACGAAAGAGATGGTGTATATGTAGAATGTATGTAGCAGCATGGCGATGAATTTAGAATTGAGAGACAGCAGTGTAGACGTAGGAGCATGATGATGATGATGAGTGAGAATAGAAGACGACAGCATGCAGTGGTGTAGATGTAGCATGATGGTGATGCGAGTAGTGTAGATGTAGCAGCATGATGATGAGTGGCAGTGGAGTTGTAGTATTATATATAGTGTATGATAGTGTGTAGTAAATAAAGCATTATGGTGATGATGGTTGAGAAATGTAGTCAGTAGTCAGTAGTATGCATGCAGTTAGTTGTTGAGCAGCAAAAAAGATTTAAATTACCAGCTGCCAGCTGCTGTCCTAAAAAAGAGGGAGTTTTCTGTAACGCCTAACAAGGGACTTGAAGGTGAGTAGTATGCATGCAGTTAGTTGAGCAGCAAAAAAGACTTGAAGGTGAGTACGCTAAATAAATAAAGCATCCAATTTATCAAAGGAGTAATGTGTACATAGAGTAGTGGTTAGGGGTTAGGGTTACAGAAAAATAATATTAATAATAGAGTTCATCAAGGAAGAAGAAGGAAAAAAGTTAAAAAAGTATTATTATTATTATAAATAAAATGCACGCAATTATTTATTAGGGTTGTTTTCCCTTTTTGCTAGTAGTGTAAGAATCATACCATAAATAATTACAGTGGTGTTTAGTAGTAGTAGTAGTTTTGTCATATTATTATTTGTATGTATTATTATTATATTTATTCGAGGTCCCCTTCCATCAGGATTACAGACCGTTTCTCTTCTTCTCTCTCGCTCAATCGTTACTTACTGTTCGTCGTTCATATTTATTATAATAATAATGTGGTATTATTATTTTGTTGTGTGTGTTTTTGTACATATTATTATTATCATTACAGAGTATTATATTATTATTATTATTTTTATTATTGAAATAACAACAAGTATTATTATTATTATTTATTATTATTCTCATCGTATCTCCTCATCATCATCGTTCGTCGTCATCATATCATATTATTGTTGTTTGTTGTGGTGTTTTCAATAACATCACACATCAGCACATCAGCCTTCGTCACTTCGTCAAATGCATTCCTTTGAACTGATACTGCTACCTTACACCAGCGATTAAAGCTTTCCTAGGCCACTCCAACTCTCACATACTTTTTCCCACGCTTACATTGTTGCCCGGATGGCTTCTGCGTCTCCTGAAAAGGGCAGGTCGCCGTCTCCAAAGTCGAGATCGAAGCTTGCCGCGAAGCAAGTATTGATCGAACGTTTGCACCGTTGCTTTGTATACATGTCGAACTTTGATGAAAAGGAGAGTATCAATGAACAATTAAAGCCGTTGCAAACTCGGCTGGCAACACTTGTGCATCGCAAAAACAATGATGGGCTTGTGTGTTCTGTATCATCGGTATCCATGGACCACCATGAAATGACAGATGAAGAAGTCGATACTGAAATAGAATTATTAAAGAAAAAACGTAAGTAATGAAATCAACATTTTTTCGAGAAAATATATTACTAACAACAACCTGTGGATAATAGGCATAAAATTGAATGGAAAATTGTTCGAAATCCAAAGTCGACGAGGGCAGACTATATCGAAACAAGACTTGCGGCGTTTACTGATGGTCGCATTTCATTACAAGCCAGAGGAGGCGGAAATAGAGAAAATCATATTCGAAGTAGATGAAACCATGGATGGGAAAATAAATTGGGAAGAATTCCAATTGGCATATTTGCGAAACATAAACGACAAAACTGGTCTAGAGCCATATAATTTGCATAATATCATAACCTTCTGTATGTACCATGCAGAAGGCCTAATTAGTGTGGCTGAAGCCTTGGATTGTTTGAAACGAGAAAGGAATTACACCGACAAACAAGCCAATAAAGCGATTGAAAGTGTGCTTGGCACTTACCATGATCTTGCAAAAAAGACGGGACATACCAATATCGAAAATGAAGAAAATGATGATCAACCAACTCCTGAAGACATTGAGGCTGCGAAGCAAAGATTCAAGGAGCTTCAAGTTTCATTTAAGCAATACAAACAAATGGCATCCAAACGATACAACACAAGGAATGTCCTTGCCCCAAAAGTTTCGGGGGGGCGCATGGAAATGGTGCAAAAGAAGGAGAGCAAGGAGCTTGACTTGCCTTACTTGAGGAAAAAGGGTAAAGGACTAGCCGCAGTTAGCTCGATTTACGAGATTTGCGAAACAGAGGATGAACCAAGTCGCAAAACTCACCAGCGATGAGTAATGGGGGGAAGAGGAACTCAAATCACTACTTACTACTACTATATCGACTACTACTATATTTATTATTGTGTTGCAGTGATGATTGATGATGTGGTGGTGTCTTCTTACTACTACCATTTATAAGAGTATATTATTATTGTACATAGTAGTCCTCCTATCATATCATCAACACGACACCATAACCATAACACTCTTTAATTTTTTTTATCTCTTCTATCTACTATACTAGACTACTCACTCTCCTCTTCTTCCTTTCTCTTCTTCTTCTTCTCTACTATATCATCTCCTGTCTCCTCTCTTCTCTTCTACGGGGCAGAAAGCCAATAGGACATGAAAATGCACTGTGATGACGTCAAAGCTTGCTAATTATTTTCCAGTCAAATTCAGAAATATGATATCAAAGAATGCCGTTGGTGTCGTGGAATAATTGCTGTTTGGCTCTACTTTGTTGGAGCTTGCTTGCGTGGTTGGTTGACTGTGAACTTGACGCAGCAGATTTGAAAATTATATACCCTTACAAACAGTTTCAGATATTTGGTAATGAAATTCCTGCACTAATACATGTGCCAGAAACCCTGGATACCGCGAGTAAGGTGTGCATTATGCTAAATAATGCAACTGAGCCTCTGAATGTTCGCCGAAGAACTCTAATTTCATCATGCGTAAATGTAACCGATTCGAATGGAAATGGTGCGACAACCGTTCACTTAAGTTTTTATGTCCCGTTCGAAACCAATATTTTGCTTTCACTTTCCGTTACACGTAATATGCCGTTTGAAGCGGCGGCGCTTCCAAACCGCTTAGAGGCCAAAATACATGATACACGATTAATGCTACTACAAAGTGAGGACAGGTTAGAAAAGTATGAAAATTATCGTTACAAAATATTATACCCTAAGAACGGGCAAACTGTTGAAACAAACGAAAACAATGATTTGTATGTTTATTTTTTTGCACAGAAACAGTCTAGAAACGATATACTTTGTTTGACTATCGATCATCAATATACGCATAGAACGTGTATTCAGCAGGATAGCGTGCAACCGATTCATTTTGAAAACCAGCTAGATAAGAATGACCATCGGCTACATGTCATTACGCTGGAAAGGGTACTAAATATTACTAAACACTTTCATAGTCCAGATCAAAAGTATCATCACTCGAATGAAAATTTTGAAATTGTGGATAGCATACTTTTCATGTCCCACCAAGTCTTTCGACCGTTGCCGCGAATCACTGTTGTTAGTCCAAAGCCACATGAAATCATACTATCAGCAAAAAATGTTTCTAGTGTTGTTTATTTTAAGTTTTTGCTAAGTGGTATGAAGGGTCTTTCTTCAACTTCGGATACTAATGATCAAAACGGTTTTTTGCTATGTTTTAGCGTAGAAGAATTTAACGATCACAAATATGAAGTCGAAGAAACAAATAGAATTTTTGCGAAGACATGTAATGCACTTACTGCTGAACCTATGCAATTGACGGGCCTAAAGCCTGGTAATTACACAGTTACAGCGTTTTTAAGCAATTTAATGGAAGGTGAAATCATAAATACAAGGACCGTTCCAATTTTCTTTTCCATTACTGAAGACGTGGCACCATCTATGGATATTGAATTGAAATCCAACGGTGAAAATGTACGCCGCGATACACTTATTCCAAACCCAAAAAAGATTCGTTGCTTATCCGTGGTATATACACTTCATATATTTGCTTACAAGCGATCTTTGGCATCCCTGTTATCATCAATATCCGCAGCATATTATGATGTTTGCGATGGACAGATCAAGATAAATGTGATTGCATTTATAGATATTGGTGTCAAGCCGGATAAGCCAATGATTGATAAAATCATCCACGAAGTTAGGGAGTTCAAAACGAGCTGGGATTATGGTAGCGTTGAATACATTGTAGCGAGTGAACCTTTAGGTCTAATTCGGAACGTTGAGCGATCGTTTGAAATTTATGAAGAGGATGATGTAAATTCCCGTGCTATTTTGTTAGAAGACGACATTATCGTTTCTAAATATTTTATGTATTACATTTTGCAAGTTGACTCATACTTGCAGGGTGCAATAGTCAATAGCAAGAGTGTAGGTGGGCATAGATATGCGGATGCTACTATCGGAATTTCATTGTATCGCCCTGATTGGAACGATATCAAGTGGTGCCGCCTCGATCGGAATAAATATAACGAAGATGACAGTGTGTACTTGTACCAGTTACCATCGTCTTGGGGAGCACTCTACTACGTAAAAGAATGGAAGAGGTACAAAAGATGGATCAAAAAAGTAAGTATACTATATTGCCTGGTACAAACACAGACTTTTAAAGTCTAACTATTCTTGCAAAAGCTTGACACAAAAGAAAATGTCAATCGCTATTATATCCCTGAATCAATGTCCAACAATTGGAAGATTAGTTGGAAATTGCCATTGTTGTACTACATGATACTGACAGACAAGTACATGATTTATCCTTCCATGTTCAGTCTTAGCACAACTCTAGCCCCACCAGGAGAAAACATTAAAGATAATAGCTTAAAGTATATGTACAATGTCAAGCTTCTGGATCACGTAGATGCCAAAGACACAATGTTGAATATTTTTGATAATGATCCCTTTAGAGATTTTGCACTGGTAAGTATTCCCATATGTACGCTTATGTATTTGTCTATTTGTCCTAACTTGTTCTCAAATATGCATAAAGCTTCGGCGGTATGATGTATACCATAATTTGGTGCATCAACATTTTTACATTAGTCATGTCTCAAAGTATTGGCAAAGCCAAGCGCTGGAAGTTATGCAACAAAAAACGAGTTCTTTTGCGCATTGTGAGGAGGATATTGAAAGCGTATGGTGCGAGTTTTCGAACGTTGCTTTTTCGATCCCCAGAAATGCAAAAACGGAAGATTACAACATTATTATGTTCAACAATTACTTAAGCTCAGTAATGCCAACAATGTTGTTCCCGAATTCGTTCCGCCATCGATGTTGTATGGAAGAGATACCAGGTAATATTGCTGTCAAGCAAACCCCTGGGTCTTATGATTTTGTCAATGGGATCGCAACGAGTGAAGCCAGGTACAAAATGTGTGGGTCAACACTTCCGGGTACAACATACATGTTTTCCCTTGTGAATTTCCCTCAACATGGCCATACTTTACACGATACGGCATTTTCTTTATTTGTTACGATGCACGAGCATAATCACGCTGGAGCCGTGAGATTTATTTTGTCAAATGCAGACGACAGCAACATACAAACCATTGATCATTTACAACAATATTATCCTGTACTGCATGGGTTGCTTCAGAGCCTGGGTAACAAACCTAGCAATATGTATATACTTTCTCAATTTTCAAACCAACAACTTTGCATAGATCGTTTAGTTTATGGATTGTCATCCCGGGCTTCATTTTACAACAGCAACGACTTTTATCAAATGAAGGAGAAATACCTTCAAACTTTTTTATCGCTATATAGGAAGACATTAGGTTTTAGCATAATGCAATCGCCAATTCCACAGGGCCAGAGGACGATACACTTCATACGAAGAAAAACACGAGTAGTAATGAATCAAAAAGACTTGGTGCATCTTTGTGAACAGCACTATGGGTACAACGTAATTGAAGTCTCCTTTGAAACATTGTCTTTAAAAGAGCAGGTTGCGTTTATGCGAAATGTCAATGTTTTAGTAGGCGCAACTGGTACTGGACTATTTAACCTTCTCTTCATGGAAAAACAAATTCCTGCTGAGTCTCAACATCACATAGTTATTTTTTTTCCCTACGGTAAGTTGCCTCAGTTCGCTAAAAATTTTAGCCAGCTTGCAGTGTATAAGAAAGCTAACTTGTTGTGTCTTACTCCTCATCGTTAAGGTACGTACCCTTATATGGGAAACAACATCATAAATATGGCCAGGTTCTTGAATTTTCAAGTGCATGCGATTGAGAGCAAACATCCCAAACAAAGTGAGTTTTTAGCAGTCAACATGCCCAAAGAAAATGTGCTAAGTTTCGAACCAAGGCAAATATGGGAGGATAACTGGCTAAATGGATATACATTGTATATGCATCAAAATTTTTATATAGACGTGCATGATTTTGAAAGTGTTTTGAAAGCATTATGAACAATATCCTTTTAAGTTATGATCCTTAATCCATGCTTCCAGACTTGAACCCAATGCGTTCGCAGGCCGGAAAATGACGAGTTGGTGCATTTTGTTGATTGTGCAGTGTGCAATTATCGCTGTTGGCGCATTTTAAGTTGTAAATAGAAAAGTTTAACATAATGTAGAAAACCTTATACGTTCATTTGATATATCAGCTGTGAGTCTTAGTAACCTTTTAGAATTTCTAATATTTAATATCCGAGCCAAAAAAGATCAGCCTTGCCACACAACAGGGTTCTTTTCCAAATGACCAAATGAGTGAATAAATGTGATCTAGTTTAGTTGTAGAAAATTCAGCACAGCCTTGGAACCTATACGAAGGTGCACGTTAAAGCATCTCTGAATACCTTCCATTAAGCAGAATTACTAATTTCCCCCAAAGTATGGTCTGTGCATAAGCGTTTAAAACTACAAAACGAACAAGCAAAATGATTTGGCTTTGCAGGAAATTTGCCTTGGTGTATTTCCCCAAGAGTTTGAACAACATCCGCGAGAATATTATGCTCGTTGTCAACTGCAACTTGTGCGCGTTCGCCGTTTTCGACACCTTCAACAAAAACACTCTCATTATCTGTTCTTGTCAGGGCATATAACTGTGGCTGGGTACTGGTATTTGCTATACGGCGAACATTATTTATCCCGGCCTGATTTGACAATTTGTTTGACTTGAACTCGACAATATTCCCATTATACTCGATCAAATCTATGGCACCAATCAGATCAATGGCTGGATATCCAGGTATTGGAATTCTAAATTCTCTTTCAACATCTATCGGCAACGGCGAAGAGCGATATCGGCCTACAAAACTGATGATTCCTTCTACACCCTGTTCTTCTAGAATCTGAAATTGGCCATCCAAAAAGTATGGCTGACGCAGATTGCAATTGTGCTTCCAATTGGACTTGAAAAAGTCTATACACTTTTCCAGAATGCCGTCCGCGGACGACAATTTGTCCTTCTCCGCACCCCGTATCTCCCAAAAATATTCTATAGTTTCATGCATTGCCGAGCCGTAAACCATCAAAGGAGTGGGTGGCTCTTCGGGGACATTTAACACGTACTTATACATGTACGTTTTTGGGCATTTTTTATAAGTTTGAAGTTGAGAGTGAGACATGTGCCTTTGTGCTTGTGTTCCGTAATTCAATAAGTGTCGATCAACGTTTACGCCTTCATGCCGGGGTAGTAAGTCGCTGGCATATGTAGATCCATTATTATTATTAAATTCCACTGGCGTTGGTTTATACACATCTTCATCTTTTTTTCCAGGTGACTCGAACATATAATGAAACAGGTCGATAGATCTTTTCACGTTGTTATATGACGGTTTTGAATCGTCGCGATCAATCAAATGAAGGCTAGATGTGTACGAAGTGTCAGTCTTATTAATCACTGTAGCTTTAGTAAAATGGTCTAGCCATGGTGAGGGTTCTTGTATTGTTTTCATTCCATCATAGTGAATTCCGTTTGAGGTATGCACGTTCCCGATATTATTGTTCAACAAAATTTTGTTTGTAAACTCTACATGCTGAAAATCTTTGACGCCGCTTATTCGTTTCGACCGCATCTTCTCCGTTTCCGTTATATCATACATCTGAGTTTCATCGTCTGGAACGTCTATGTAGGTATTCGAACCGGTTTTGAAACCCCTCAACAGTATATCTGGGGCTCGAAATGGGTCCTTAAACGGTGTTTGGGGATAACCTCTTTTTTTGGCAAATCCCAATATGAACAGATGATCAAAATCGGCTGTCGCGTGATGACCGTGAAGGAAATCGTTCAGCCAATATACGTTTACAACTTGGGTTTCGTAGGGATCAAATTCATCAAACTTATAATCCATTCTCTGCTTTATTTTGTGTGCATAGTCTCCATATGGTAGAGGGGATTCACTAGATAAAATCATCGCTTGTTTTTGTAAAACAATCCTCTTCAAAAACGTTTCAATGTTAATTATATGCTTTGTCGAAAGGGATCCCTCGTTCCAACCTCTGTCTTCCATAAAGCCTTTCAGAAAATCTACCAAAGCATTATTTTCTTCGCTTTGATACCCAATTTTATTTCTGCCAATAGGGTGTGAAAGTTTCGAATATTTTCGTACGTGATCCTTGTACACCTTCTTTCCATTATCAATAATTTTCATGAACGCTTTGAAGTTGCTATCATACCGCATGATGTTTTCCAGCGAAATCCCTGTATCTCTGGACATTTTCAAAACTTTCGAAACAGCTTCAAATTCAATCTCTGGGAAACCAATCAGGGCATTCAAAATAGCCTGTCCGTCAGCCTCGGCTTGCGAAATAGAGTCAAGTAAGCCTGCAAGAGTTCTAACACATACGTCAAAATTTAACGGTTTGTTTGACCGGTTTTGGAAAAATAATTCTATCTTCTGCCCTGAAGTTAAGTTAGTGATGTTCTTCGCGGTAAAAAGTTTCTGCAGCTGCTTTTGATCATGGGCCCTGTTTACTATAATTGCAATTTTTAGCGGTTCTTGGCGCGTTTCGTCTAATCGATTCTTTTCAAACATATGACGTATTTTGTTGTACGTGTCTATTATTTCGTCAGCACCACTATTATATATCGTGTGCTCGATTTCTGGTATTGCAAGGGTATCTCTAGTATTGCATTCCTCGTTCCCGATGTCGACAGTATGGTACCAAGAATTGCGTGTAATATCCACTGTGATGTTTGCGGCCTCTGTATCGTGTAGCATTATTGAATCTATCGTTCCCAATTTGCCAGCACTATCATCAGTGGACATATGAAAAATTTGATTGTACAGACAACGTTCAAGTAAGGTCCATTGCTCAAAGTTTGGGACAATAAGGTAAGGATTGATAGAAAGTGCGTTGTTCAAAACATTTTCTGCTGAAGATGAGTTTGTTTTCAAATGGTCCAGTAGTAAGGCAAAATGCTGTATTCTCGTGCAGGCATTTTGCTCATAGCAAATGGAATTTTTGTACATCTGATACGCATTTGCAAGTTCCAGTTGGTAATCAAAATATTCTTGCGTACAATTGATAGAAACAGATAGTTTCTTCCTTATGAGGTCGTTATACTCCGAGGAATTAATGCCATTCTCTGTCATTCTTTCGAAAAAACTAAGTAGTGATTTAACGTTGTACGTTGGGTTGCCTTGCGGACGATATTTGTCTTGAATTGGGAGTTTGTATACATTTTTGCTCAGCAAATGAGCCATTTCTTGAAACGATAGTATCTTCATTCCAGTGTTGTACTTAATTTTTCTCGGTGAAGAAGTTGTGTTGCGATCTGAGTTTAGGTGTTCCACGTTCACGTCCCTTTCTAGAAACGGTATGACTGAATGTTCAATATAGTGCGACAATGTGCTTGCATTTGCCAGCACAGGCATATTATCAAGGTAGAATTTAGCAGTCTGGAAAGATTTTGTCAATACTAATATGTTTAAAGGACTTACATGAAGATGTTTGTTTAAGTATAAAACACGATCGTACACCACGCTGTTCTGTAAAGCGTTACCTGGATTCGGGACGTGCACTCCTGGGTCTTCCAATTTTGGTTGAACACGCGCCAACAAGGGCTTGGTGAGTCCAGCTGGGCGAAGATACTGTGCAACATATTTTGCTGTCACGCTTGCCCGTGACATAATGCGGTTGCAGTTGCTACAGCACGAATAGCCGCGCGACGAATGGTGTAGCTGTGGGCGGAGAAGAAGAAACCACCAAAACAATCTTGATTGAATGAAATCAACAAAATCAATAATCATCATCATCATCTCTTCTTCACCTCCCATAATATCCCATCAACAATCACCACACAACATCATCATCAACAATGTGTGTGAGCGGTGGTATTGTGTGGTAGTATACAGACTGTCCTTTATTATAATTAATAATGGTAAGGCATTTTTTTATAGTGATTGTATAGTACTACTACCTACTAATACTAATACTACTAATAAATAAAATCAATTTTATATAGAAGAAGAAGATATTAAATATTAATTATATTAGATAGAATTTTCATTGTCATTATAATTATTAGTAGTTACTGTTGTATGTTAATGTTTGTGCCAGACGAGTTAGTTTTCAGTTTGCAGTACAGAGTAAAAAATACTAGCATCACGTGTCTTGTATAATGGGTTTTCTTCTAGAGACGGTGCTCCTTTTTTTGCCTTTTTGCAATAAACAGACCCACGACTGGCGAGCTTGCTCCAGGGCTTAATTCTTCATCGTATACTTTACGCAAAACAAAGTTATTGTTGACCAAGATCCGAAAGAAACCATCGAAAGCGCCTTGCTCCCTCTTTTGGTGGCCGAGTACAAAGACGAGGTTTGTATTCAATGCTGATAAATACAGTATATGCTTCAACAGTGGTACATACAATTCCTCGATCCAAACACAATCTATGCACAAAACAATATCTGGGACCGAGCAAGATTTGTAACACAACGATGGATCATCGTGCCAATCAACACGAAGTATTCCTACCTTGCTTTTTCGCAGATCCAAACCTTGTTTGCCATCTTGTATGGATTGAACATTCCTTCTAATTTCATCAACTTTGTAATCAGTAAAAATGTATTCTTTAGGGTTTAATCCTAACACAATAGCCAGGCCCACATGACCTACGCCCGCCCCAAGCTCCAGTATTGTTTGATGCCGAAAATAGCTTTGAGGGGTGACAGTAGCGTCCATAGCGCGTATCTCCTGAAAAATCTTATTGTTACTCTGCTCCATGTATTTAAGCAGAATATGCCCACTATCCCACATGGCTGAAGTTATACAGGTATTGCTTTGCCGTACAGTAAACTTACAACCAAAATAATCAAGAGTGTAGCTGCTAGGCTTCAACAAAAACGGGGGCGGTAGAGGTGGAGGAATCGGTGGCATCGAGTGTTTCGATTTGGTAGGTTTCAAGTCAGTCATTCTGAAGGCTCTGATGAGGTCGATACTGTGTTTGGCTCGTCTTCAGTCCCTCCCGTCTTATTGGGTTCAGCAGTCTTAGGATTTGTTGTCTCGCTATTGTTTATACTGTCTTGGGTGTTGATGGGATCTTCTGGTGCAGTTTTTTTCGTTGCCTGGGTACCAGTAACTTTATTTAGGTTTGCTTCGTGAATCTGCAAACTATTTTTCCTCTTGTTTAATCCTTTTTCAAGGACTCCAAGCCTCTGCTTTATGCTATTTACTTTCTTGATTGTATTGGTCACACGCTTTTTAATATTTATAATTTTAGTCGTGTGTGGTTCCAGGTCAGGCAACTTTGCACTATCGTCTCCAGTTGACTCTGAGATGGTTTGTAACTCCTGTGATACAGTCTCCAAGTTTTTCAGTAGAACGTTCTGTGCCGTTAGGACACTATTGAGCTGTGCGTCACACTCGTTTATGGAAGGCGATATTGTAGAGACTAGGCTCTTGGCAAAAACACTCATCCAGCCCTCCAAATAAAATTTGCCGAAGCGGATATCACGTGTATCTTACGATCGCTCTGTGGCATGCAGCGGCGGCGAGGTAAATGTACCTTCTCCCGAAGAAGTCCAGTCAGTCAGCGGTCAATGTAGATAGAAGAAGCCACACCACCACTCCTCCTCCTCATCATGGTGGTCTGCGCCAAGGAGAAAAAATATATAATAAAAAAAGGATGATGCATCATTTATCATTCATTGTATTATTGCTAAAAAAATTATTTATTATTTATTTGGTATGATAGGACACCACAGTAGTAGTATACGCAGTACACAGCCTTGACATGGCAAAACCTTATCTTCGTAGTGTTGGTGTACAATTTGGTACATACGCCCTCCTATCAATACTCATCATCGGTTACAAGTTCACTTTAGGTCGTCTGAAAAGTATTCAGAAGAATGTGAAAAATGAAGTGAAAAACGAGGTTGGAGATGTGAAGAAAGAAGTGCAAAAAGAGGTTGGAGACGTGAAAAAAGAGGTTGGAGACGTGAAAAAAGAGGTTGGATGTGTGAAAAAAGAGATTGCAGAGCTGAGAAACGATATGGCAAAAATACTGCAGTTGCTGAGCAAAAGCAAAAAAAAAGAATAAAATTGTTGTGTTGTGGAGAACTCTGTTCCGAGTTTGCCCCTGACGCCATTGTAGCTTTAAATTCAGGTTTACACACACGTTTTCACACTTTTTGAAATGTCATATAACCGTGGACATAGTCCATACCGTGATTGATTGGATCCTCTGCTACCCTATCTGAATATTGCCTGAACATTTCGTCGGTCAAAGCATTTGCCTCTTCGAGCGTTGCACCGCCGTTCACTGCTCCTGCTACAAATGTTGAATTGCTCCACGTTCGAGTCGTTAATATATACTGGTCCGCATATTCTTTATTGGACAATATGCCCTCGTATTCTCCATTTTCAAATTTACACTGGAACGGGCAATTTACCTGATCATTTTCATACGAAACGACGCGCAAGCCAGAAAAATCACCGTCGGCCTGGCGAAATGGGTCAAGGTGCTCTTCCTTTGTGCGGTATTGGTTTGGAAAATTCGTGTTAACGAACATTTCTGGGGTGACAATGGATGCCCATATGTCGGCAAACTGATGGTGCATGCTATTTGGCAAGCGATGCGTATTCCCGAGAAATTGGCCAGCTTCATCTGTAGAAAAGTTGGCCAAGACCAAATAACCTCCTTTCCGCAGTTCGCTGGACCGTTTACTAAGAATCCTCTTGAAATCTTCCAACGCTCTTTCTTCATACAAGCGCTTCGCAGCAACATCTGATGTATACGCAGAATGTAATGCATCTGTTATAGTAGATGGTGACGTTGTCAGCCAATGCATGGCTGTGCTACTGAAGGAGACGTCTACAGATCCCGAAGGCGCAATTTGCGAATAGAATGATGTTCCTGATGCCATGGCATAGACATCACCGTATGTCTCACTCAAACTCGCTTTCCCCGCCAAGCCCTCGGTTGGAATCACGCCTTGCACCCTGTGAAACACAGATGTCCAGTCGTTGATACTTTGGTCTTCATACAAAATTTCAATGGGTGTATTTGGCTCTGCTTCTCGTACCGCAGAGCATATGTTATGCATCAGCTTCAAGCTCGTTCCAGCATCAGCCGTGCCAAAATCAGCAACTCGATAGGGCGTTTGTTCAGCCAACCCTGCTTCTCGTCTTTGCACTAAGCTTTTCTGCACAGCCTGCATCACATCCGCTGACATTCGGTCAAAGACCAGGAAGCAACCTTTCGTCGCGTCGCTGTATACGCCTTTCCCCATTTCTCCAAACGGTACGTGTTTCAGGTCGTCCTCTTCGATCGCCGCCACCATGGTCGACTTCGCGCGTTTCGGGGAGACAAGGCGCTCGCCGAGCACCTTTTTTGCCCGCCCCGACGCATTGACCTTGCTACCGCGGCAGCTCAGGGCTAGTTTGTTTAGGTAGCGTTGCATATGTGTTGCGTTTGTCGGTATTGTTCAGGCGCGGAGGGGCTGCTAAGCTCTCTCAACGGGGCGGGCGAGAAGGGGCACCACCTTACCCTCCGACGAAGAAGAAGGGGAAGAAGAACCCCAACCAACAACAATAACAACACAAACAACAAATAATACAACAACACACCACAAAAAAAAGAAAAAGCAACAAAACTTCAAAGAATGAATGAAAGAAGATCGAAGAGAGAATAGTAGAGAGAACAACGAGAAAGGGAAAGGAAAGCTTCTATTGATAGACACTTATTTTATCCGAATACTACAATATATCATACTGGAGCCGTAGCGATTGTTCGAATTATTCGTTCAAAGCGATTTTGTGGGTTAAGCGTCGAGGATTTGCCCTGCTGTGTCCATCCTAGAATTATTCGAAGAATTTTCGGCCAAGAATAAGCCCGCATTACTATGGGGAAGGCACCTTGTACCCAATCCGCACCATGCTGAGCCATTGTGGCTGCTTACTCCTCATTTTTTTTTTTTTGTCGTCTTCTTCTTCTTCTTCTTCATTGCTGTTGGGGGTGGTGGCGTGGCGGGTATGCCCTCGGTCCTCTGCCACAAGAGCAAACCGCAGAGACTTCCCTCAGACGGAAAAAATCTACGCACGCGTACACGTACACACAAACAGAAGAAAAAGAAGAAAACGATGATGCTTCGCTCACTTCATCGCCGAATGCCGCGGGCCACGGGAGCAGCTGGCGGGGTAGGCTTCAGACCCCAATCGAGATCGTCATCGGCCGTGACTTCACTTTTAAGTGGAGGCGACGACGTTTTGCAGGACACACAAAAATGGACAAGCCATGACGATTCAAGTGCTGCCTTATACATGTGCCATGAAAGCAGGGGGACGGGTACCGTGTATAAAACCAGGCTAAAAGAATCAAATGTAGACTTGTATATCGGCAAAGCTTGCAAAATGTCCATGTCTGCTACCAAACCTGGCAATGGGGGGCTGCGAATCCAAAGGTATGAGTCTACAGACCAAGCTGCAACCGAAGCGCTCGCATTGGCGCAGGGTATGGCAATAAAGCATGGCATGTTTAACACTGGGTTTAGTGGGACTAAAATGGTAGTGGATACGAGTAATATAGACGGCATCGAAAATCTCAACCGTTCCGTATTTTTGCAAGAAACTTCCGAAGTCTTGAACAATTTTCATGGGTTGAAATACACAGGCTGTGACATAAACTCGACACTCGATGATATGGAATGCATGGGTACCCAAACAGATTATATTCTAGCAGGTCTTGGAAACAAAAGTGTAGATCCAAATGATGCAACAGCGTATGGTGTTGTAGGATCCATTATCGGTGCAATTGGAGAAAAAGATCTTAAAGACCTACGGTTTGTTGTTCACGGTTGTGGCAACGTTGGTTCGACTGTTGCCAAAATTTTACTGCGTGCTGGAGCGACAGTGTACACTATTGACAAAAGTTCGCCAAGAGCAAGTATTGGTACTGCCATTAACTTGTCGCACCAGGTTAGTGACAATGGGGATTTGACAAAATCGCTGCCCGAACACGATGTTTTTGTGCCGTGCTCCTCCAGCCGTTTGATCGATGAAAAGATAGCAAGATATTTAGCATCGTCGTCTACACAGATTATTGTGGGCGCAACAAACTTGCCTTTCTCATCACCAGTAGCAGAAAATATATTCTTGCAAACTGGTAAAATGTTTATTCCAGAGGGCATAAGTTCCGCGGGGGCTGTTATTGTAGATAGCATTGAGCATCATGACATCGAAACATTTGCTGCCGCAGATCCACAAGTTATTTATGAATTTGTTAGAGAGGTAGTTGCAAAGAAAACGCGAAAGGCAATTGCATTGTCGAAGTCAACAGATAACACTATTTCAGCAGTGTTGCCTGACATACTAGCATCATCAGAGAGCGATGCTACTTCCTGGGCACCCTTAGGCTGCCAGTTCAAATACTGGGCGGCATATCAGGAGGAGAAAAACATTTACGCCGTATATGATAACATTTATCGTGCTATCAGTGCGCAAAGCAAAACTCAACAGAATGTCAACTACGCTTCGCAACGCTCGTTTTCATCAAATGCCAGCAGTAGCGGGGTCTACGATGTAGCTATAGCTGGCGCGGGAATCATGGGTCTCTCGATAGCATACCAGTTGAAGAGAAGCTACCCGGACCTTAAAGTTGTTGTATGCGAGAAAGAAAAGGCACTGGGACATGGGAGCTCGGGGTGGTCGACAGGTTTTTTAAGGGCGTACTACAGTTTCGACGAGACCATGCAGCTGGCTCTGGATGGTATACATGCGTATAAAAACTGGGCGGATTACACCGATTTAGGCAATGAGACCGAAGCGTTCTTTACCGAAACGGGGGCGTTATGGATGCTGGGCAAAAGTTCCCTAGAAAATCAAGCAATGCAGAAGCGACTTGAGTCATTTGGTGTTGAATCTGTTGTAATGGATGAACATCATGTTTCCCACGTTTTCCCAGCGCTGTCAACCATAGCGTACCCAAAAATCGATTACGAGACCGGAGAAATTATTCAAGATGATTTTGGGACGTTTTCATCGCTGTTTGAGAAAGGTTGCGGGCACATGGATAGCAGTGCATGCTTGCGAGACATGCAAAAAGCTTGTGAACGAGCTGGAGTTGAAATACGCATGGGCTGCGGAGTTGAGAGGCTGCTTGGCGGTTCCATGCCAAAAATCGATGGTTTTGAGTTGCAAAATGGGGAACAAATTCAAGCAGGCGCCACGATTAATTGTCTAGGACCATGGTTTGATAAATTAAATAATGCTTTTACAGATGCAAATACATCCACCAGCGCTGTGAAAACATCGACGGTGATGCTACCAACTCGCATTCAAGTCGGTCATAAAGCGTTGCCAGACGACGAAAAATTCCTGTCGCTTCCCTTCGTAGCAGATGGTTGGGGCGAGTCTGGGATTTACTTCATGCCTCGACGGGGAAATAAGCAGCTTGTTTTTGGCAGTGTCGCCCATCGTTTCGAATCAGAAATAGTAGAAGATCCTGACAATTACAATACTGCGCTAGATCCCGATGTGAAGCAAGACTATCTGAACTGTTTGCACCATCGCCTGCCAGACTTGCCCTCCAGCGGTCAAATTCAAGGTTTTTCACATATGTACACTGTGAACCAAGACGATGTGCACCCTGTCATTGGGCCATCCGCTGAATTCGATAATTATTATCTATGCAACGGTTTCAGTGGTCACGGCTTCAAGCTCGCCCCGGCTGTTGGATCGTTGATGACGAGACAAATAATGGGTAGCGTAAACGATGACCTTGGATACCAGACGTCAATTCCTTCGCGTTTTATGGACCCAAATCGTCAGCCGCTAACTCTCCAAGTGAAGACTCATTTTGCGTGATAGTTTTAAGAATGAGATATGAGATGTATTTCCTTCATCATCATCATCATCGTCAACAACACGACACAATAATGTAATAAGAAGTGTAGTAGTAGTAGTAGTAGGTTTATTTTATTTTATTATAATATTTTGAAATTATATTATTATTATCAATAATAATACTATACTAATACTGTGCTGCGGTCCATTATAAATATTTTTGTTATATGTAATTTATTATATATATATTATCAATTATTATTGGGATTTTTATTTTTTATTATTATTAGATTTGTTGATTGATGAAACTTAAACTGTGCTGCTGTGTTTATTATTATTATTATTATTATTTTTAATTTTTATACTAATTTAATGACAACGCCACCAATGCGAGGAGTACTATTATTATTATTGTTATTTACACATTACACATAATTATAACACAAGAAGTAGTAGTCTTCTTGCTTACCTTTAGCTCTAGCCATTAGTTGTTATTAGTTATTATAGTTTAAGTTGTTAATGTATATAATAATAGGTTAAGGTGTGATGGTGAGTGATGATGGAGCACACCAGAACACGCCACATTCCACGCAGAAGCTGGTACCTGTGCAACGCCCGGCAGACTTTTGTCGAATACGAGTGAATACCTTCTTTTTGTGCCTGAAAGGATATCGCTGAAGTCAGCACGCTAAGCGTTAGGCATACTTAGCTCGCTTGCAGCCATGGAAACGCCAAACTATAAGGTCACAGCCCATAGCAGTTACAGTGCGTCCTCTGCCGCGTCTTCGAATAATGCTCTCTCGTCACCAGCAAGAGATAGGGCGCTTAAAGGACGCATACCCAAAGTCATTTTAGGCCCGAAGATATTTGAAAATAAGGTCGCTTCATTTGTCAATCTGGATACAGTGATGAAACGCAATAAGGGATGCTGCGTATTTTATGTATCGAAGTCCAAATCTAAAAACAAGCAAGATTCGGATAGCGGTGCTTCATTTTATAGAGCACCAGCCTCGCAAGCAAAGACCAAGTCAAAGTCAAGCGGGGATTCCATATTGTCAGGTAAAGCAAGTGGTATGATGGCAAAGCCACAAGCAAAAAACTTGCCAGTTCGTACGCTAAAGATGAAACTAAAAAAACCTGCGAACTCGAAGGTTCTTTTAAGCAGCAACGGAATACTCACTATTCTGAACTGCAAGAACCTATATGAAGCCAAAGCGGCTTCCGACCAGATCAAGGGTATTATCAAGAAATCTGGGCAGAGCATTTTGATGCATGATGAGCACCTAAAACTTAAAAGTGTAAGTGGTAGGACACGCTATGACTTTGGCATTATTAAATTAGAAGGGTTAGAATTTGACGATGATCATTACAAACGCTGCCGCTACACACCCGAGCTTTTTCCGTACTTAGTCTACAAGTATCCATACGTAGTGGAGGATCCCCCCGAAAAAGAATTAAGTGGAGAAAATAGTAAAGAGCATGAGAAACGGAAGCAAAAGGAGCGAAAAAAATATGTTACGTTGATCATATTTAGTGATGGGCGTATGCTTTTGAAGAATGGTAAAAATGAGAGTCATCTGCAAAAGATTTGTAACGATATGTTCAGTCTCCTAGAGAAGTATGGAAGGTAGGGCATGTTTTTCATCTGACACTCTATGCTCAATATTGCATATATGTACATGCGACTCTCTCTTGATAAAATCGTGTTAATGTAACATTATATAAATATGCACAAATGGTAATAATACGAGTATCGTATAATATATATTACGAGGAGTTCATATTTTGCACCACTTTGTGGGAGTATAATATTTTTTACTCGTAACACGTATGATAGAATTTATAAATGGTTCAAGCGATGCTACGAAAAAAACACACAGAAAAATTATACGCTCTGAATACACGCTTATTTCTTTTAATGTTATTATTTTTTGTAAAACTTTCTTTAAAATCCTTTCACAGTTTGTCTGATTCGAAACTCTGCCAACTCCTAATGCAAAATATTAAAAAATTAAAAGGCTTTTAGAGCACCTTACTCTTGATAAAATCCTTGGTGCCAGGCACCATACCTTCCAGATCCTTTCCTCCTACAGCACTTTACCGTCTTTTACAATGTTCTTCCAATAAACTTCGTGATTGTAGCCTGGTGAAGCATTGTCGGCATATCTCGGCTGGTCTACTCCAGTAATAGCTTTCCATTGATCACCGATTAAATACTTCATCAAAATGTCGTTCTCGCTATTCTCTGAATAGTCGCCCCTAATGATGCACAATTTACCTCGAGTGATAGGATCAATAACGTACGAAACCGCGCTGAGAAAAACAGAAAAATAAGCCGGCGGTTGCCACAAGACTGCGTGTCCTAAACGTTCGCAATAATTCGATGCAAGAATTTCGATAGTTTTTTTAGTAACCGCTATAGATGGGGCATTGAATATACTAAAATTTTCTAGATGAATGAAAACAACATGCTTTTCTACGGGAGGTGACATCGACGCAAGGGAAAGCTCCATATTAAACATCAAAAACCTCATCTGATTCACAGGATCGCTCGTGTTCTCTGCAGAGTTATCCAGCACAACAACAGGTCGCCCATGCCGGTCAATTCCACCAACCCTAGTTTTCCCAGTTTTGGCCTCAATTTCAATATTTTCCGCTTCGATCAGGAAAGGCTTGTCCCCAAAAAAATATTTTAAGTTAACAGCGCACAGTTTGAGGGCTTTATTTACATCGAACTTGCGCGCACGCAATATTCGCTGCAGATCTGATCTAATCCTATTCTTTATGAATAGACTGTCTTTCTCTTCTGTTTGCCCCCCTTGCTCCTTCCAGATGTCCATATTTTCAACTTTTTCCAAGAGTATTTTCTCAGTGTCGCGCTGCTCGTCTGTTGGCTGCAAGGCCGCCACGTGCAAGCTATATTCAAAAGGTATCGATCCAGGAGGGGCATCCGCACTTTTGGCCGTACTATCTTCACTACTAGTGCCCGAGGCACGATCTGCCGCGGGTTCTTTAACCGTGTCAGCCTCGCTCATTCTCTTGCGGCGGTGTCAAATGAAACAGTTGTGTGGTTACGTCGGCGGAGATGTCTCGACGAGGCTGCGCATGGATGCTCTTGGTGTGATGATGATGATCTAATGTTGATTGATTTGTGATGAGGTGCTGTGGTGGTGGTGTAGCAGTCAGTGTAGCAGCAGAGTAGTAGTGAATGATGATGATGGAGAGATGTTTGGGTTGCCATTGAATTAATATTAATAGTGTTGTGATGTTGTTGTGATGGAAGGAAATTAAAGACATAGGTAATAAATAGGAGGAGAGATTTTTTTATTATTATTATGGCACAGTATAGGAGTATGGAGAATATATTGTAGTAGTAGTAGAGTATAAAAGTAAGTAGTTTTAGTGGTGCTTTATTAGCAGCAGTATTTATGAATACAGGTGGTGAAGAAGGCGCTTCCTCCATACAGGAGCTTGTCAGCTCAGCTCTATCACCACGTGGAATAAGCGACAAGATCTTCCATTAACTTCTTCATTTGGGTTTATATTTCCGCATTTGAACGCAAACGCACGGATACCTTAACTTAGCATACACAGTAACGTTGGTTCGAAAAAAAAATGTGAAAATAACATGCTGAGCGCGAAGGAAAAAAATCGCACAGAAAGACACTGTGCATACAGCGCGTTAGCATTTCGTTAAGCTGCGCAACATTTATTTAAATGTCATTGGTTTTGATCCAGGCAATTCATACTTAGATTTGTTAGTATCATACATCTCTTGTAAACGTTGCAGATAAATACTGTGTATTTCATCCACTTTGTTTCTGAATTCTTGCGAATTGACGCTGTCCTTATCAAATTCATCCCCACAATCGATTGGCTCTCCAAAGACTACTGTGATTTTTCTACGATGTGGCAAAAGCCCAAAATTGTACTGAAACACCCCTCTTCCATAGAACACTGGGATAAAGAATCCAATGGTTTCCAAAATGGTCTTTTGGATTCTGTGCACAATGCCAGTATTGACTTGCTCCAATAGATCATTTTCCCCAAACCCAATCGTTGGCACTATTCTGGCACCTGATAAAAGTGCAACTCTCACGAAACCCTTGCGATTCTTAACAGTAAAATCATTCGTCTTCGGTCTCGCATCCATTGCTTCTCGAGCCCCGCCTACAAGCAAACAAATAGAACGCCCAGGCGCGCCATTTTTTAATGTGTTTATACAAGTGTTTCTACCACAAGACAAACAACCACTGGCTAGCAGAAACTCGCGATAAAACGGTACATAAAACATAGCCTTCAACATACACAAACTAACGTCTAAACCTGGGAAAAGTTTCGAAAAGTTTGTAGCATCTGTTGCAAAACAGAATGCAGCTCCAAATCCAATGATTCCATGAGGACTGTAGTTACCAATAAGGCGATTGTTAGAGAAAATATGAAGTGATGATGGCTAATAGAGCGGGCGTCAACTTACTGATACGCAAACAAATATTTTTTTGAAGGGTCTATGTCACCATCGAAGCCTTTGACAACAGAAGATTTTCCCTGTCCAAAATATTCATAAGCTAATTTATGGATCGGGTGGCGTTGAATAAATTTTCGAAGCCAGTGTAAATAGTGATAACCCGTCGTCGCGGGCCGTCGGGACTTGAAACAATACACCAAGTATACCACGAGCGCTAGCTTAACATACACGCCACAAGAAAAGAAGATGATGAACCACGCTGCAGCACAATACATTCCAGCCAAGACAGGAAACACAGCCAACACTGCCAACGTTTGTAGTCGTCGTCGTATTGGTATTAAACATGGCGCCCATCTAATTTGTGAGCAAGCTTGCCCGAAACCGGTCCGAAATCCCAGAATCATCCATGTAGACAACAAGAACGTTGTTGTTATGGGCACCGCCGTGTTGTTCGAAAACACGCTGTTCACAAACTCGCTTGCTGCAGTGAGCTGGCTTGTGCTGTTGTGCTCTAGCATCGGGGGAAAAAAACAAAACTGTGTCCTCGTAGTTTTAACGTGCCAGTGGAATTTTTCGCAACCAGGCGTGTTTGTTAGATAATCGAGGACGCTGTCAACTCCCTTGATTGTCAGGTGACTGTGGTGTCATAGTCTCGTGCACCACTCTGACGCACAAATCAGGAGAGTAGTAGTGGGTAGTAGTAGTTAGTGCTATTAGTAGTGTATTGTTTTATATTTGTTCCATGTTCTTTTTCTTCATCCATTCTCCACAATTTTAATGAGTGTTCTAGTAGTTCTTCATTGATTTCAATGTTTTTTATTTTCTTCTATTTATTATTATATTTTTCTCTGATTCTGATGAGTACAATTATTATTTTTATTATTACTTGAGTGAGTACAGTACATTTTTCTTATCCCTTTCCTCTTTCGGCGGATTTTAAGATTCAGTCGTCACACAAAGAAGACAACATGCATTTGTACATGTATATATTAGCATGTATGTAGCATTAGCAAAAACAGGTAACCTGCTGTGCAGTGCAGTGCAGTGCAGTGCTGTGCAGTGCTGTGCAGTGCCGTATCCATAATGATAAGAATATCTCATCATAGAAGAAGATGACGCACGGAAACTTAACTTTTGTATACCCCATTGTACGCCATTATGATTATCATTCGGGTATTGACGCATCATCATTTTTTAAACCTTGAAGAGGCTATTATATAGGCGTTGGAAAGATCTTGGGACTACATGGTTGGGATACTCTTCCGCCTTGAAGAATGCTATCTCATAGGCGTTGGAAAGATCTTGGGACTACGTGGTTGGGATACTCTCCTGCCTCTCATAGGCGTTGGAAAGATCTTTGGACTACATGGTTGGGATACTCTTCCGCCTTGAAGAATGCTATCTCATAGGCGTTGGAAAGATCTTGGGACTACGTGGTTGGGATACTCTCCTGCCTCTCATAGGCGTTGGAAAGATCTTTGGACTACATGGTTGGGATACTCTTCCGCCTTGAAGAATGCTATCTCATAGGCGTTGGAAAGATCTTGGGACTACGTGGTTCGGGTACTCCTCCGCCTCTCTGTGTCCACCATCATATATAGTTTAATATTATTTTGAGTAGTATTATTAATTATGGCAATGCATTTGTAATGCTATTACTCTCTACTTTAACTTGTTTTCCTTCCTCCTTCGTATTAATTTATCGCAAAACTTTTTTTGACGATGATATGAAATAGAGAATTAACATTGATTATGGACACGTTTCTTCTTTTCCTATCTTTTTCACTATTCTAAGAGTCTTGTTTGGTTCACTACCGGACACCCGGAAGCACAACAACCAACCCGTCGTATCGTTACCGTCGTCGTTATGTTATTTATTTTATTATGTACATAAGTATGTTGTTGAAGGTTGAAGAAGAAGAAATTATTATTTCTCTTTGTGATGACGACCCCCAGCAGTTATTAGTAGTAATACTCATTACGACCATTAAATCGGAAAAAACAGCAATACAAATGCACTCACACACACTCGCACACTGTTGTAAAACGTATGACATCGGTTTGAAGACAGGGGAAAGTCATATGTACAGTAAAGTTGATAACATAACTTTAAGCATCTAGAAAAAAATCAAGACATTCAAGAGAATGAAATTTTGCAATGAAAACATCGAACTGAACTTTATTAGCCATATAGGATTTGCTTTCTTGGCATGTAGCTATGGCATTCAAAATTTGCTTCACTTGCGTATTTGTATTGCGGTATCAAATTTACTCTTAGTTGCATGGGCTTTTGCTGCATTACCGGTTGCATCGTGTTACTCAACAAGTGGATGGAACATGTTATTTTTTGTTATCAATGCATATAGAGCGTGGGAAGTGTATCACAGTGATAGATCTAAAAATCCAATCAATCTGAAACCTGTTGTAAGTGGAGTAGCTAATGCTTGAATAGATAGTTAGAGTTTTTGAACGCGCTGTTGTTTTATATTATTATTGTCTAATAATGATAAACCATCATTTATCCACGACTTGAGGCACGTGTAGAGTTTGTACCCCTTGTGCTTGTACGACGATCGTAAGTTCCAGAGCTATCTGCATCGTCATCGCTTTCACTATTCTCTAGGTTCTCGACATCGACCTCCACAACTCCATAACGTTCCACACGATTCACCCTTAAACCTTTAATGAATTCTACAGACTTCGCTTCATTTTCCTTCTTTCGACGTTCAACAGGTTTGAATGTGAAGCAGACAATGTTTCCCACTTCTACGGCCGGTAAAAATTTGCATGGCCATGTGAACTCTAGACCAAACGTCCGCATGCGTCCTACTCGCCCAGCATCTCTAGGTCTCTGGAAAGGGGGTTCACCTGGCGCCATGCCGTAGGCCGTAGAAACACTTGCATCAGGATTCTTGGTGTTACTTGTCTCGTTATCGTCTTCAGAAGAATGCTTTGGCTGGCCAAGAAATTTGAACGCATTTATAGCGGTCAAGTTTGCAAAAACTGCACTTCCACTTGGCGGCGTTTCGTTTTCCCATTCGTCTACTTGGTTGTACTCATCTTCGTAGTCATCCTCTCGAGCAAGCACGGCCATCGAAACCGTCTCCTCTACAACAGGATCTTTTTTTCCTTCAATAAATTTTGATTTCCAACCTCCGGACTCACGGCTAGGCAACCTGGATCCAGGTGCAACAGTTGTTTCCATTTCTCGCAAGAACAGCTTTTTTACACTGTACCTGATGCCGGGCCCTTCGATTGACGATACTTTTGAAACTGTACATTCGTACTTTACGAATTCGTCGGCGTACAGACCCTTTTGTTTCTGCAAAACTTTTGGACCTCCAATCGCATTGCCAGGAAACATGCACAAACTTAACTCTTCGTCCCAATGCTGCTCGTCCCCCACCATTGCAGCTATAAAAGGCTGATTAGGGTACTTAGGCACACGCTCCTTGTCTCCACTGTCCCGAAGGTCACGTATGTATGTATGACGCAAGTCGTAATATAGAGCACGGACAAAAGGTAAGCGTGCTGGTACATTGCAAGTTGTAGATGACGTTTGCGCTGTTCCAGGTCGACTCTTGGTAACACTGCTAATGGATGCAAATGACATAGCAGTTGTAGGTCGCACGCTTTCAAAATTTCCATTTGTCATAATGTCGGAGCCAGCATCAGCAACGCCACCATCGATCCATTTTGGTGCGACCAAAAATTTTGTCGTGTGAGACTCATTGAACAGTCTTAAGTGGTCAATACCGCGCCCTTTTACAATCCGATGGTCTTCCGTTATAGCCTTGATTGCACGAATGACCCTCCTGTCTGCCTTAGGACTGCCGGGTGGACCCTGGTGGTTGTTGCTTTCGTACTCACCCAATTTCACGCCAGCCCGCTTGATATCAAACCCCATGTAACAAAGGGTATCATTTACCTTCAACATGCTCGACAGTGCGATGATACCATCTTCCCGCACCGAATTGCCACACAAATCTAGTAATTTAAGCTTTCTATTTGTGTCCTTCAAAACGCGACACAATGAACGGCAACCTTTTGGGCCAATTTTGTTGTCACCTAAATGTACCGCTATCAACTTCGATGTCGCAAAACTCAAGACTTTTGCTAGTACAACAACAGCATCATCATCAATACTACAAAATGATAAGTCTAGACTGATTAAAACCCCATTGTCCCTCAAACTATTACAAATTGCTTTTGCAGCACCCCCGGCAAAATCGTTCCACCTGAAGTTGCATTCTTTAAGATTCTGGTTTAAACGCATAGCTTTACCAAGACTCTTACCAACTTTAGGGCCTAATTCATTATACGACATGTCTATTTGTGTAAGCGAATTTCTATCATTTGACAAAAATACTTCAATGCTAAACTCAGCTTCCGGGTGATCACCTATTTTATTGCACGACAAATTGAGCATTTCCAACGGACAGCTTCGTGTCAATACACTTGAACTGATCATGTGCCCCAGTTTCGTTTTGATTGAACGTCCGCCAAACTTGCTTGCCATGGCTTCTGCTCCATGGATTTTTGGGTGCCAAGTTACACCACTACATGCAGCAATGATGGAGCTAAATCCAACGCCCGTAATAAGATTCTTAGATAGATCAATCGATTTTAAAGATGATAACAGTGGCTCCGTTTTCACCAATTTTCCTTCCTCTTTTTCTCGCTTTTCCTGCTTCCTCTTCTCTTTTATTTCGTTCATTTTTATTAGATACGCAGATTGTTTTGATGAAGGGCGAGACCTTTTACCGCGTCTACTCTTTCCATTTCTACTACTATTCCTACTACCAGCCCTACCATCGATTTTTCTACTATCTGTGCTGACAGTTGTCTTCACACTTGTAGGCCTCGACCCTTGAGATTGATCAACTGATTTTTGTTCATTCCGCTGTTGTGATAATGGCGTAATAGCACTTGCCAATGTAAATGCCATTGCATCAGTCAAAAAATTGTCACTTAGATCTAAAATACACAAAAATTTATTTGACCGCAAACTGGTCGCCAAGAAAACATTGGCTCCCGCGTCTCCCAGGCCGTAATGACGAATGGACAACACTTCGTCTCCAAGGCCATTGACTAGAGATTCCGAGCAACTAATCTTGCTTTGATTACATTTATTCCTATACTTATGTTGTAGGGAACAAACGTTTTCCCAGTCCTCGATGCGCCTCTCTGTGAATGCAGCATACAATTTGACAAAGTTTTCATACCAGGCGTCAAATTGTTTTAGATGTTTTTCATTTTTGTCCGTGTACGATGTTAGAGCCAGCTTTCGCTTTTGCAAGCATTCCTTCATTTCAAGTCTTATGTTCGCTGCCTCCCGTTGTACACGAATAATTTGACTTCTAAAGTCCTCTTCCATCATTTCATAAATTCTTTTAAACATTGTAATTTGATGCTCCCGCGCACTAACATAGTCCTGTTGCTGATGATCTAAAAACTCTAGCTGCATAGTATCTAATATTTCGACCTCGTCCAGCTCTTTATTCTGGTTATATTCTTGCTTTGTCTGCGCAATCGTCTTTTGAGGCGAGCTAACAGCGTCAGGATCGGAGTCATTCCAAGAGTAAGAAGGATAGACATCCGTCTTTTTTGTCCTATTTCTAGTTGCCTGAAATCGCTCATAGTGCTCTGGGGATCGAAATCCCTCCTTTTCCAGTTTATCAAGGTATGCTAGTCTATCCTTTTTTGCATACTTCAGTTTTACCCTAGCTTGTGCACGCCTCTGGACTGGTGTCAGTTGCAGTGGCGAGGTTTTTGGATCTTTATGGGTAGGAAACTTTGGCCCCGCTCCATGGACGTACCGTTTAAACTTATTTACATTTGATGAAGACATAAGAGCAGGTTGGGTGTTTAGGGAGCTGTGCTCGCTCAATGCCCCCTCACAAGGCTGGATGAACTCAAAGTCGGCTCAATGCCCGGACTCCGATTGTACCAGCATTTTGTACATGCATAACCGAGATCGACGATGCTGCTGCTGTCTGTAAAAAATTATGAGATGAAGGAGAAGAAGAAGAAGAAAGAAGTTAATTAATAATAAAAAAAGTAGTAGTAGTAACGTATAATAAATACTGCTGAGGCAAAACAATAATAATTATTTATTATAATATATAATATATGCGATAGTTTCTTTTAATAATATTGCATGCAGTCTTTTGTTGTTGTTGCCAGATTGAACATTCCGTTGTCGTTGTTGTCGATGATGACTTTTTTTAGTAGTACCATAATAATAAATAATATAAATAATAACTAATCCTAATAAAAAAACAACAACATAAACAAGAAAAAAAAGAAACATTGTTGTTGTTTGATGATATCATTTTTTTATTATTATTTTATTCCATCGTCGTCAGACTTTTTTTTTGTACCATATTATTGTTGTGTCAATGACTACAACAAGGATAATAATACCTGACGCCTTCGTTTGGTCGCCTCTGCTTTAGCTTCTTGTTGTGGTGGCGTGGAGGCTCTGTGAATGAATCAGATGATATAGGGAAAGAAATTAATCACAACATGACATAATAAGTACTCTCTATTCTCTACTATAACTACGTGATAAACATCGACAGAAAATATTTTCTCCTTTTTAATTAATGAATATATTATACTACGGGTAGTGGTAGGTAGATAACCACATCATAGGCGATGCGCATAGCAGTGGACGTTTTCATCCAACTCTGTAATGATAGAGTAGGGTCAACTTCAATATGGAAAATTCACTTCCCCGTCAAACTTTTTTCTTTCCTTGTTGCAGTGAGTTACTTTTCACTCTCATTTAGGTTGAATTGTACTTGCGTTGCAGAGATTTTTTCCATTTCCACGTTCTGCGGCTCGACTTCTTTTCCGGGAGTCCCTGGTATCGTAATAATCGAAACGCATCCAGCAGCAGAAATGAAACAACCGACTAAAAAGCAAAGCCACCTCTGTTCCTCCTTGAGCACTGTAAATAGTGCTGTAAATGCAACGCTTCCAATGATAAAACCAAGGCTTGCAAACGTGCTAAGCCCCCCTTGAATTGCCCCCATGCTGCCTGGCCTAACTCGAGCAGCAATAAATTGAATGTACGCTACTGCACCAAAAAAACTGGACATTAAAACGTACAACCCCAACATGAAAGGTAGTGGCCCAAATGGGCCAGTCGACATTAGACCCAACCCAACTGTTGCGAGACTTGCTGCAATGCTCAACGCTTTCAACGATCCAAAACATTTAATAATTTTCCCAGATAAAAGCAGGCTGATCAAGGCGATAACCCCACTGGACATGAGAGCAAGAGTGGTCTCCGTAGACGTCCACTCGAATTGAGTCGTCATAAACACTTGCGTAATGACAATACAAGATGCACCGGCAATGAAAAAGAATACAAATGCAGCCACTCTTCGTATGACACTATTACCACATATTAATGGCCACGATGCGCAAGGGCTTCCTTCGTCGCCCTTGCAATAGTCCAAAATATTTCTTCGCTTAGTCGACTGAGGTAGAACATTATCATTAATGTCTTCGTTGCCCAGCAGTACGCTTTCACCTTGTTGCACGGGGGCAATGGGGGTGAGATTTTCTTTCTCGCGAAGCGAACTTCGCTTTTTTGTCTTCAAAAGGGTCTCGGGTGCAAAACAAGCCAGTATTATATTGATTCCAAGAGGAACAGCAAAGGAAAACCACAAAGCAGCATATGATTCTAGGTTTCTTGTAGTGTAGTACAAGCCAAGTATGGCTCCGACAGAGGCCCCAACGGCCTTGATACCCTGGAATATACCCACACGAGTTCCAATGCCATCTTCTGCCCTCTGCTTTGCTTCAGCAAAATCCATATCGGCCCTTACGTTGTTGGACGAATTTCTATTTTTTATCATGACCGTTTTCATCTGAACATCTATAATCATGTTGGTAATCCCAAGTCCGAATACCGACGTCCCGCCGTTGACTCCCGCTCCAAATATAACTAGGGCTATTGCCAACGAGTTGGCATTATTAAAATTCAGGGTGGCGGCAAAACCTAAGCATAATAGAAATACAAAATAGCCCAACTGCGATAGAACCAAAAGAAACCGTCGCCCTAGTTTGTCAGACAAGGAGCCAAGGATAGGAACAAAAGTGATTGCACACAGAGTATTCACTGTGGTGGCGAAAGTAACCACATACTGTGCCCAACCAGCTACATAGTCACGGTTGGAACAATATGGGGAGCCGCTCCACGCCTTGTCCATATTGCTTACTTTCGGAGAGGTCACCACACTCTTTGTCCCGTTATCTGCAACTATTGTAACAGTGTCTGGACAATGTACTAGCGTCCGCGCAAACCATAAGAAAAGTGTACTTCGGGTTTGACTGACAAGCTGATAAACGACAATTGCGAGAACGACAACACCAACTCTCCACTTACTCTTGAAAACTTCTTCGTCCTCGATAGAGGAGGTTCTACTAGGTCGTTCGCCGCTGAACATGCTCTAAAGAACTTGCGCCCCGGGCGTTCTCCTTGAAAATAGTAAGTGAAAACTTTACCAAAAAATGGAGCCGGCGGGGTGTAGGAACGTAGAAACGTAGAAAGAAAACGGCCTTATCTCTCCACCACCTCCACCTGCTCCCTTCTTCTCTGCTACAACGCTACAACGCTACAACAAAACATAATAATAAATAATAATATAAAAAACAACACACCACATCATCATCATCTCAGGTTGGTGGTGAGATGATGAGATGATGATGATATATGATGCTATTAATAATTATCTCATTATAATATATATAATAATAATAATTCATATTATCATTGACCATTATTTGACGATAGTAGTAGTGGAGAGATCAACAATAATAATATAATAGTCAAAAAATTTAAAGAAGTTCAACACACACAGACACACACAGCAGCAGCAGAGCAGTAAAAAATAGTAAAAAGGAAAAGCACTGCCAACAAAGAATAATCAAACAAACAATCAATCAGAATGGGCGATTATTTATTTCTATATTATTATTATTGGATTGATTATTTCCAATTGATGACTGCATGGTGAGCTCTCTTACTCTATTAATTAGTATACTAGTGTAAAAGTAGTAGTGTAGTATAGTATGCTAATGTTGTTGTCTGTGTTATATCGATATATTATTATTGTGTAGTGAAAGATAGACAGACAGGGAGAATGATGAGTGAGTGAGTGAGTGAGTGAGTGAGTGAGTGAATCTTTTGGATTCATCTGAGATATTCCATAATATTACATTACACCATTATTATTTGTGTAGTATATAAACATATATATGTGGTGTATGCGGCTGGATGGACAACACTGTTGTTATGTGTGTTGTTATTATTACATTATTTCTTCATTCTAGTTTTTACATTATTTATAATTAGATATTTCATTAAAAAAAATATTATATAATTTACATTATTATTATTAATTAGCATTATATATAATAAATAAGAAGATGATTGACGCGATGAGAAGAAGAGGAAGATTATACACTACATAATACTATACTACTACTCCTATATAATAAAATTATTTGATGATATATACAATAATATATAACAGGCAGAAGAATGAAGATGAGTAGAATGAGTAAGAGAGAATGAAGAAGGATAATAATGTTTGATGATAATAATAATAATAACACAACAAACCTCTACAACAAATTAACAACACAAAAAATAATAAATTGTTATTTGACAACAACAACACAACACAACACACAACTCAACAAATACACTACTACTACTACTGAGGATGTATGAAGTCATCATCACTTTTTTCGACCATAGCCTTTCATTTCATACTTTTGCACGATCGCGGTTCTCTGCTGAAAAGCACAACCTGCCTAAAAAGATCGTGAAAACAGCACCCAAGACCAACGCCAATTTGGTAGCACATAGTACAGTGAAGGCGATCCAAAAATGAGAAACAACAAGAGCAAAACCCGAGCGCCTCCACCCGGGATGGAAAAAGCATCCGCAAAGAAAGCGGCACCTCCAGGCTTAGAAAATGTAACGATTTCTAACAAAGATATTATGACCAGTCGTTTTGTGTGGACCCATCTGCAGCTTTACGGTTATGTCGTTTCCATCCAGGTAAAGAATGGTACCTGGTACAAAGGTATATTTAAACACATGGACGAAAAAACTTTTGATGTCACTCTGGATAAGGTAACGAGAAGAGACGTACGGGAGAAGTCTCAGAAGTCGAAGTCATTTCGCAGCCAGGACATAGTCCAGCTTCTTGCCGAGGAGGTTGATACCAGGAATGTCGCAAAAAAAGATTTAAAGTTTATGACAGACACCGATATTAGTGCAAGCAATAGTACTGGAGAGCGAGAGTTGGTTGCGTGGAGTGCCGACGGAGAAGATGCTGGACTTGAAGGAGGTCTAGGCGACACCAAGGGGGCTGGTATAGGCAAGTTTGACCAGTTTGCAGTAAACGAACGCAAATTTGGGGTGAAAAGCACATATGATGAGACGTTATACACCACAAAACTGGATAAGTCGAAACTTTCGAAGCAGCAGAAGCAAAAGGCGGAGAGACAAGCACGCGAGATCTTAAGCAAGTCCAGCACTAATGTGCACGTAATGGAAGACCGTGGTAAAAGCGTCAACGGGGATGAGGAGGCACTCTACGGCGCGGTTGTCAAGAACAAATCAGCATCGCCAAAAAAGAAGAAACGAGAAACTAATGCTAGCAAAACTAATATAGGAACTAATAAAAAGCGTATAAATGAAACTGTAAGCGACGATCGCAAACAAACAACGAACGAGTTAAAGACGTTTCATAAAAAGATTAGTAATGATGCAAAGAGTGGCGATGCTAAGACAGCCAATACTGATACAGATAGCAATAGGAATGTAGAGAAGGATGGGGACAAAAATGGTAGCGATCAGACCAAATTCAATGTAGAAGCAGCCGAATGGAATCCAAACGCAACGGAATGGAAGCCACCGGGTGCAACACCGCCGCCAAGCAACCAAGGACAAAGGCCAGTCCTTTATCAGCCTCGAGGGCCACCACCTCCACAGTATAACCCAGGGATACAACAAATGAATATTCCACCTCAAGGCATGAACATGATGGCCCCTGGTATGGTGAACCCTGTCATGATGCAGTACCCTGGACAGTTCCCTCCGCCACAACTTATGGTGAACCCTGCAATGGTTCAAATGGGCATGGACCCGTATCAATTTCAGCAAATGCAACAGATGCAACAGTCAGGAGTCTATGGAAATCCTAACACAGCATATAACCGGCAACAGAATAATGGTGGTGCACCCCGTAACCGTGGTTCTTCAAAAGGCAGGCGGAAAAGCAGTTCATAAAAAAATGTTTGGTATAGTATACGAATATTATATATATATATATATATATGGTTGTATATTAAATATCAATTCCAATTTGTTACACAAAAATACTCGATCTTCTGTGTACCTCTCTCTAAAATAAGCACGAGAGTACAGTCTTAAAGAACACTGATTAAAGAAGAGTAAATTGCCTCGATGTGACACCACCGACGTTCGCATGACGGAAGGTGACAATCGTAAAATGAAATATATCTCCTCTAACCATTAATGGCATTGATAACACTTGCACGTCACATTTTTACTAATTATTAGTTTTTTCAATCGCAACACAACATCTTGATGTGCTTCGCTGATATCATTATCTTCGAAGGGATCGTTTGAGAGATCAAACAGCTGCATATCATCTTGTAAGCTCGGCTGGTATTTACGGCGATCGGCACAATGCGACACTATTCCTTTGTAGTTACCAACACGAATTGAATATCCGGAAATGCTTTTTTTGTGGTTCAAGTTCATCGGTTCCGTATTGCCCAAGCCGGGCCATGTAAACATGATATACTCATGATCCTTTTGCTCTTCGCCTTTCAACTCGTTGTAAATGCTAATACCATCCAAGTCAGTTGGCAATAGATCTGTGCAACCTCCGATGTCGCATAAGGTTGGTAAAATATCAAAAAAGCCAAATTGCAAGTCTGAGACTCTTTTAGGTTTTACGACATTTGGCCATCTAACCAACGTTGGTGACCTTACACCCCCCTCGTACAAACTGCGCTTATGTCCCTTTAAGCCACCGGTTGAGTTAAAAAATCTGTAATCATGACCACCTTCTAAATGAGCTCCATTGTCAGAGGCGAACACGACAAGAGTATTATTATCAAGGTCTTTCGATTTTAAAAAGTCCATCAGTTGCCCAACATATCTATCCAAGTACGTTATTACAGCAGCGTGATCTTTCTCAACGTCCGGCCATAATTCATTTGCATACTGTAAGTCAGTGGGGACTGGTGCACCTTGCTCTGGATTTGGCGGTTTGCTTGTCGTGGAACCCCAGCCACCTAAAAGTAGAACGCACAGGTAGATGTTAGTAATGAATCGCCTAAATTGGTACGATGAAAAAACTTACCAGCATGAGGTACTGTAAACGACATATATAAAAAAAATGGATTTTTGTCATTTTGCACAGAAGTTATCCACTGAATGCTGTTAGATTGGGTGATGTCCACGGTGTAGTTGTACAATGATGGGTTAGCCATGCAGGCCTCACGGGACCGCTTGTTTTCTTGGTTTAGCTTCAGCTCGAGAATCTTGCCATCTCCGTGATCGATGCTATACGGGTACATATTATGACAAGCGCTTTGGTCGATTTGTCCTATAAAATAGTCAAAGCCTGACTCTACGGGTGATGTCAAGGGCGCAGCTTTGCCAACCAAAGCGGTGTTGTAACCGACTGATTTCAAGTAGTAGGGAAGGGTTTTGATTTCTGATGGGAAGATGGAAGTTCCAGACAAATTATGCTTGACAAAATTACCTGAGTGCCTTCCAGTAAACAGTGTTGTGCGGCTAGGCGCACATACCGTGTAACCAGCATACGCACTCGAAAAGCGTATGCCTTCTTCGCCAAATTGGTCAATATTCGGTGTATCAATTTGGCCGTGCGGGTTTTCTGATGGGAACAGCCCAATTTCGCCAACACCCAAGTCGTCAGCCATGATAAAGATAATGTTTGGGCGATCATCTTTGGCATTTGTAGCGGTACCAAAGTCTCGCGATAGTAGGGCCAGGGAGAGCGCGATGCATGCGGTTCTAAAAAAAGCCATGATCGGAAGCTAAACCACTTTCGTGGTGCTAAGCATTCGGAACATTTTTCTTCCTCCTCCTCACCAGAGCTACGGGGAAGAAGTGTCCACGTATTTGGTCTAATTAATAATATGATGATGATGTGATACTACTACTATACTTGAATCTACTCCTCCTCATCTCATCTCATCTCATCATTCAGCTGCGTATTAGTATTTTAGTACTACTGTATTGATTTATTTGGATAACTCATTAAGTACATTAATAGTATATTAAATTTTGTTAATTAAGATAGGATTAAAAAAATGGTTCTTGGTTCTTGGTAGATGATATAACTTGAATACAACTTTGCTAACTAGGTGATATAGGTAAACTTGAAACTTTAACTTTGCTCACCTAGTAGATGATATAGGAAAACTAGACTAGAACCGTGCGAAGGATAAGGACAACCACCGTAATGATAACCCGTCATAGTAGCTGCTTATGCTAGTTCTAACTTTTACCCAGTTGAGTTTGTTAACAAACACCAGACGCATACATCTGTCGAATTATTGCGTGAAAACGATACTGGCGAATCCGTGCTGAAGATAACACGGCATATGTTTCATTATCATACAGTTTTACACCGACGATTCACTGGTCGACGACTTGCAGTGCTCATTTGACAATTATGAACTTCTCAACAACGACAGCCATGACAGTGCCAAATTCAATCCAGGATGAGGAAATGTCCCAGTGGGAGAAACGGGTCTTGGTGATGTTGGCATATATACTGTTGGTGGGACTTTTGACTTTATTTTGTTGGCATCTAGAATCATGTTTGAATAAACTGCGAGAAACGTTTTGCCCAGAGACATGTCCAACCCCATTCCGTTTGCGTCATCATGGAAGAATGAGCGGCGGTTATCGGCGCAGAAGGAGGAGGAGGAGGAGGAGGAGAAGCAGCAGCAGCTCGAGCTCATCTTCATCTCACGAAAAAATTGCGTCAACAAACGGCAACCCAAAAGAGGACACGATGACGAACGTGGTGACAATTATTTGAAGGCGAAAATTTTATGCACGGTGCGCTACGGCGCTGGTGATACTGTGTCCAGGCGGGGAAGTCGTCAATATTCGGTGTTTCAATTTGGCCGTGCGGGTTTTCTGATGCAAACAGCGCAACACCCAAGTCGTCAGACCATCTTTGGCATTTGTAGCGGTACCAAAGTCTCGCGATAGTAGGGCCAGAGAGAGCGCGATGCATGCGGTTCTCAAAAAAGCAATGATCGGAAGCTAAACCACTTTCGTGCTGCTAAGCATTCGGAACATTTTTCTTCCTACTCCTCACCAGAGCTAAGAAGTGTCCACGAATTTCCGCTTGGATCTCTAAATTAATTTCGCCGTCCAGCCAGCATTATAATAAATAATGATAAGTACTGCAACTATATAATAATAATAATAAAAAATACCTAGAGTGTATCTACTATTACTACTATAGTAACTAGTAACCTTTTGGAATGGCTTTATTATAATTTTATAAATAATAATGGAAAAAAAAGTTGATTATTTATATTATTCTCAAAACCCGAAGATGATCCCAATTGTAAACCCATCGAACCCTACTCGGTAATTAATTATTCAGGGTTCTGCTTTTTTTGGAAAACCTCCGAAAGTTTACGTAAACATCACCACTGATTAACATTAACATAGAAAATAAAAAAAAGTGTAGTAATGGAGTATAATAAAGTCCACCAGGAAAAAGTTAGGAAAAATAGTTAGGCGAAATTAGTAGAATTATTATTTATTTATTATTTTATCTTCCTATTATATTTATATTTATTATTATCATCACACCACCACCACCACCACCTACTACTATAATAATAATAACCTATTACTACTCCAAAAAATAATAAGACTTTGTGTGCCAGCAGCGTTTTCACGTACGGTGTGTAACGAAACATAAACCCTGACTCTGTTGGAGGCATTAGCGGTTCATTCCTGTCATTTTTTTGAACATATCTATGGCATACGTAATGCAGTCTGATGGTAGAAGATGGCGCAGCGTTGGATTGTTTAAATTACCCGGTGGAGAAGGCGGCGAGGGAGTGATCGAGCTTATGTTGAAATATCTTGATGTTAAATCCTTCCATGCATTGGTACAAACTTCGTTAATTAAACAAGTATCGCAAATATCTACCGGCAGTGCATACCTAAAGACTACTTGTATAGGAATCTACGAAACGTATCGTGACAGAATTATTTCCAAATTGAACGAAAAGTATATAGCGGAGTTTCCCAGAGGTACACCATTTATTTGTGCTTGCGAGACTGGTCGCTTGGAAGATGTGAAAATGTACCTTGGCACGGGGGCTGTAGACGATGTAAATATGACAGGCAAACGTAGTAATGGATTCAACCATCGTACAGGGTTAATGCTTGCAGTAGAAAAGGAACACATCAATGTTGTTAAATATTTGTTATCTTTTCCTTCCATCAAAATTTCAGAAGTTGACAACAACGATTGGAACTGCCTACACTTTGCAGCAGCTTATAACCGAAAGACGTCAGAGACTATAAAGTTGTTGTTAAATCATGAGCAATGTAACACTACCAAGGTCATCAATGTAAAGCATAGGCGTGGTCTTACGCCATTGAATTGTGCAGAATATAGCAATAGGTCAAAATTACAGGAAGAACTTATCCAATTATTAAAGAAGCATGGTGCGTTGCGGGCGAGTGAAATGTGAAGCTTGTGGAGAAAGAATTGACAGTCTATGAAGATACAGAAGAGGAAGTTATGCTGACTGACGAAAAGACCGAGACATTAAAATGAACAATGGGTGATTGCTTTCTTGGTGTTGAAGAGGGGGGCATTGAATCGGAGTTGTTGGAAAGGCTTATTATATGTTATTATAATCATCATCATTCATCATCATTTCAATCTAAAAAATCATGATATTATTATTATTATTAATAATTGCCCAGCAGCATCATCAGATCATCAGTCCTTCTTCTTCGCAGCAGGAGATATATATAGGAGAAGAACCCTCATCATCATCTAACACTACGTCCAAGTATACAAACCAGTCTTGACTTTACCTAGGTAATTTGTCTAACTAAACCTACAATAAGTCGTACCAAACGAAACCTCATGCAACAACAATGGAAATCTCAAATCTAAATCGTTTGACATTTGTTGACATGGCAAGATAGAGGAGATAGAAGGAACGATTTTGATTCGTCAGAAGAGGCTGCCGTTGGGGCCGATTGCTTGGTCGATGGTACTCTTTCCCCTCTCCCATATCCTATCAAAAGCTCATGAATGCAATCTATAATAATAAAAAACTCAACATAAATAATAATAATGAAGTACATACAATGCATGCATCGTGATGTGGACCGACGCTCGTCCTCAACCTTCGGCACCGCAATGCGAATTTCGCCACAGCCTCTGACATTGTGGGCACTGGGTATTTCTTGTCTACAGATGATCCGCATGGCCATGGAATTTCGACACGGCATGCGCTGTTCACATTCGTGTGGGCTGATTCGGTTTTTCCTCCTTGTAATATGTATGACCAATGAACTTCCTTTTGTCGTTCAAGGCCTATGCCCGAATGCGTGCTCTGGGCATGGTTTTTGTGGTGAGTTTTTGATGTGTTTTTGCTTTCGAAATTATCGAGGCCCTGCTTGTTCGGAACGCGTCTGTCCCTATGGACATGCGTTCATCACTACACCTCAAGGAGACTTGAACTTCGATGGGGATCGTGCCGACAATTCCTGGAAGAGATTGTCAGTGGTAGCTCAAACGTTTAAGATAAACACAAACACGATAACGTTGAGTGGGGCCCTTAAGACGGGTACGCAAGCGATTGGAGAATCGAAAGTGTATAAAAATGAATTAGCACCTGGTGATTTTATAAGAGTTAAAGATCAAGTAATGAGAGTCGAAGAATGTAGAGATGGGACCCAGCTAGTAAAGTCGGCTACTGACTTCACGCACGCTTGCAATGTCATTGTTGTCAGTTGGGGCGTAGGCTTATACAGCGCATCAAACTCAATCGCGAACCCGCACGCAGGTCACGCTCATTCGTTCAGGTTTGGGGGGCAAGCATGGTCTGAACTATCAGGCTACAATATTTACAAGTTTGTTCTAACACAATATCGGCCTGAGGGAACTTGGGAACAGTGGCCAGGAGACTTTTATGGCAGTGGCACCTTAAGTGACGTGGAAGACGAAGGTCATTTCTACATGGAATGCTCAAATCGTGGCAAATGCAACCGGGCATGGGGGCAATGCGAATGCTTTCCCGGATATACTGGTACTGCGTGCACCAGACAAGCATGCACTTGTTCCGGCCATGGCACGTGTGAGACGGTTGACGAGTTGAGGAAGCTTGACCCAGTGTTTCAGCCTTTCTCTGTTCAAACCTATAAGGATTCAAAGATTGTACACACAGAGATCGAGATCGACTCAACTTATGGAAACAATAAAGTCTTGATACGGGCCAACGATTACATTCAGATAGATTCACACCCACCGATGAAAGTAAAGCATGCGTTCAAGACCACGATTACATTGTACTCAACATTTCCAGAGACACTACCGTATGGGACGCATGCTTGGAAAGTTTTTGCGTATGATCTGTGGGACAAGGAGAAGAACCGCGCGTGTAGATGCGATGCCATGTGGACTGGTAATGACTGTACCCAACGGAAATGCCCAAAAGGCGATGATCCACTGACTTTTATTTCATATGATCCAGAACAGGAAGGTACACATGGGACTATGGCCACTCTACCACCAGAAGCAGGGGACATGTACTACACAGGATACTCGCCGTATCGTCAAAAAGCAGAAAGACAAACGTTAGAGATAGATTCATTGAATCAACCGACCTCGGGAACATTCAAGTTAAAATTCACAGATGAATATGGTGACGAGTGGTTGACCAGGCCGATACCTTTGGCTGTACGGCTGTCGCAAACGCTAAGCTCCGCTATCAATGTACCTGGGGCCACGTTTTTGGATTTCGGAAATAAGCCAGGAATTCACGTATCAGAAGTTGGTCTAGGAGACATCATCAGAATTGGGCGAGAGTATCGCTTGGTGACAAGATTAGATTATAGAAAAGATGATGCGCAAGCCTTAGACTCTTCGTTGCAGTATTATTCAAGGATTCACTTCAAAACTGGCTTGGCTGGCTCTAATTACTATGCCAAGCAGCAACACACGTCAAGTGCATTTCGTGTCCAGGGCACTCCCGTTTACAGAGTCACAGTTGCAAAGGAAATTCGCGAGGCTTTAAAAGCCTTGCCTAACGATCGGATAACAGATGTGACCGTCGAAGCTATCACAAGAGGTGGGTCCGTTTTAGATCAACATGTTACTTCCTCATTTGAAGTGACGGCCGATCGCAGAATTACGTTCGCTAACCCTTTACAAAAACGAAAAGTAGGGTTTGGCGACATTTTACGGTTCGGTGATGAGTATCGTCAAATCGAAACCATAGTGGATGAAAAAGCATTTTTCCTGACTTCGTCGATTGGGAAATTGGTAAACGAACAAATTTTTATCCAAAATGGTATGAAATATGAAATCACGTTTGAGCAGGGCTGCCGCACGCACCATGATTGCAGGCTTAATGGCGTAGATGAAAATGACTCAGATGGCCCACCTCGTAAACGGATGTACGAAGGCGCAGACACGCACGCAGCGTACTGCCACGCTGGAGGTACGTGCATGTGCAGCGATGGATTTTTCGGTCATGGCTGCACTCGTACTGGACGTGGCCATCACGCAAACTACGGGGTGACTGTATCTGGGGACATATATAACTTAAAATGCGAAAATAGAGTTATTACTGTCGACGGTTTTTCTGAAGGCATGACCTCCGGTGCAATTTTAAAATCACATCTCAGCGCTGATGCTGTGTCACGGGCCACTCCAAACAAAATTAGTCTAAGTTCGGACGTTTTCTTTGGATCGGAAGCAGTTATTGAAGGTAGTCATATACGTATCGAAAATCAAATACGCCGTGTTCAAAAAGTTGATTTGCCCATAATAATTGTCGATCGACCATTTGAAGAAGTAAATACCTCCGATTTGTCATACATATTTCCACCACACACACCAGTAGAAGTTATTTTCCATGCTGGTGGTGTACGTTCAACTTGCACAGTGACGGACCTACGCCAGTTAACCACAACCCAGGATATTTGTCACTACGAGGCTGCAACAGAGAGAGATGTAAGCGCATGCGGGCACTTTACAGTGAATCAATTTGCGATAGAAGGTAGATTCGATCAACGTATGCGTGAGGTAAACCCAGTGTTCGGGTTGTATGCAAAACGTCATGTGATTCCAATACCCAGTACGGCGGCGAATATAGGTGGCGATACATTGCAGTTCCCAGGAATAGACGTGTCGAATATTAAACCGGGGATGATTGCAAATGCTGTTTTGACTGCGTATGCAACAGACGCAACAGCTGCTGGCGGGGGGTGCAAGTTTTTTCCAAACGCTGCATCTTATCTTATAGTTAGAAGCGTCGGTACGAACACAATACAGTTTACTAAAGAGGTCTCGTCTCTTGGATTAACAACAAAAAATATGCAAAGTGACAGTCTAGATGGAAACTTTGGTTTTGGTGGTGGGATAAAATGTTGTACTGGGACCGCAGACACTTGTGGACTTACATTCGTCGCTCCACCACGAATAATGGATGAGCGTGAAATTGAGATTGGTGACCGTATACGGATTATCACATCACCAGGGAATTGGGAAACAAGAACCATAGATTCCATTACGTATGCACCTTCTACAGCATATATGCCACACGAGGTAACAGGTTTTGTAGTATCGGAACCTTACGAAAATGAGTTGATATCCCAAAGAATTACAGTAACAGGTTGCACAATATCAAATGACAACAAGCTGACAAAAATAAACCATGGTATCCAGCTTTTGGGCACGATTAAAGAGAACGATTGGGTGGAAATATCATGCAGCAAAGTGTTCACGTCCAATGGAGTCTACAAGATCAAAAGTATAGGTAACGACAACATCGAGTTTGATTCCAACTTTGATTTACCGCCGCCAATTACAACGGTTCAAGACTGCGATCTGGTTGTTGCCCATATAGCATACAATGATGGGGCGGGTACAACAGAAGCAATTGAATGCTCCAACCGGGGACTTTGTGATAGCAAAACTGGAGAGTGTGAGTGTTTTAAAGGATTCTTCGGCGAGGACTGCAGCAAGGCGATTGCGTTTGCATTGTAAATTACACAATAATAAAAAATAGAGAAGAAGAATTGGCTTCATAGATAATTTAAAAAAAAAAAAGTGTACTCCTTCATCTAAGAACTGTGTCTTCAAACCCCTATCAACTGTGCCGCGCTCATTTTCTTTCTCGTTAAAGTCACATTACACACCTTATTAGTGTAACAAGTAACAAGTGTATTGGACCGTATCGACTCGACGACCTAATTTTTTTTTATTTATTATAGATTAATAGAGGAAAGAAGGAATGAAGATAAAAAAAGAGGGGGAAGGGACGTCTGACTGCATGCATTTCGGTACACATGTAGCCTCCTTGCATTGCACCTCTGGAGCCCCCTTGCATTGCCCCACAAGAGCCAAGAGAATTATCATGAAAGTACTAGGTATATTTCTGGCCGTCATGGCCTTATGCGTTCTCGTCCAATCCAACCCGATTCGCAGCCGCAGTCCTCCGACTGCATCCCGCCGCGGACCTGGGAGACAACATGGTGGCTATGGCAACCCAGGTGGTTATGGTAATCAGCAAGATAAAAAGACATGCTTTCAGCACTTTGGTCCTGGAAGAGATTTTACCGTCCACGATGGCGTCGGCCATTTTGACGTAAAATCCGCATATTGTGGTGGGGATAGTAGAGATTCGGGCACATGCAACGTGCTGCCAGTTAAATTGTTTGAGCAATCAGAATCAACGTCCAAGTTACAAGGTACTTGTAAGGGCCGTGACTTCGAAAACTTCGAACTTTGCAAAGCTATAAAAAGCAATAATTGCGTGGCCGATCCCAACACTGGTGCTCTTAAGTGCTCATCATGCTGCGCAGGTGACAATTCCTGGCTCAATAAATGGCACTTGCAGCAAGACAGTCATAGGAACCAAGTAAAGTACAGGGTTAGCTGCGATCAAAAGCGTGGGTACACATATGATATCTTGCGCATGGACAAAAACATGGGACAATGGGTTCCAGTGCAATCAAACTGGGCTCCTCCTCCACCAAGTGGTGTAACGCTAAGAGTTGATCCAGAATTTGAAACATCCAACGGAAACGGAGGCCACGGTGGAGGCCATGGTGGAGGCGGCGGTGGAGGCGGGGGTGGAGGAAATCACCTAGTTCACAAACGCCGACGCCTGTTGCAAGCGGGAACGAGCAGTTAAAACCTCTAAAAGAGTGTTGTGCGCACTGCCAAGCAATGTTTTGGTGCGTGATTATCTATGTCGAAATCGTATGAGGGATTTGGATAAAATGACGATTTTCATATTTTTATATTTCATGTTGCGTGTTATTTTATTTTTTAAATTATATACATACGAGTACTTCGTATATTAATGACTCGCTTTGTGATGTTGGTGCAGGGTAACATAAAAATATGCACCCTGGATTTGCACAATTATGCCCCTCCACCGCGCACATATTCTGATTCTATCTTTCGTACGAATTTTGTTCCATTCACACATCTTTGCGGTTATCAAAAATAAAAGAAGAAGAAAAGGGCATAAATATATTGAAACGATTGCGTCTTAAAGGATAACACAGCAACCACCATTGCCACCGCCTCCGCCACCACCACCGCAACCGCCGCCTTCGCCACCACCACCGCGACCGCCGCCGTCTCCTCCGCCCGCATCGCCGCCTCCGTCGCCTCCGCCGCAGCCTCCGCAGCCTCCGCAGCCGCCCTCGACGTACAGAATCGCATCGTTGCTTGCACTGTTCCCAGCGTTTTTGCTTAAGGCCATAGGACCAAGCATGTACCGGAAGCCTTTCGGCTCGGCTCCCTGCGATTCAGCTGCGTCCACGTCCACTCTGTGTGAAAAGCGGGCATTCGGCCAGCAGCACATGCGACCTGGCTCAATAGCGACACGAAACTCGCGGCCGGTCACGTCGTCTTTGAGGACAAGTGCACTGCCTGGATGATGGGTGAGATAGACCACACAGGTCCAGCTCGACACACAAGCGCCCTTCCCTTCCGGCTTGTCCTTGTGCTGCGGGACACTCTTGGAAGCCGGGCACACCCGTGCGGGCACCTCTGCCAACAACCCATGCTCCTTCTCATGTTCCGTCTGCGACCGCCAGTCAACTACATGCTGGCTTGCCACCGCCCCCTCGGCGTTGAGCTGCTCTTTCAGGCGGCGCATGACATCTGCGCTCACCTGACACACCATATCTAATCCGCTGTGCGCCCGGGCTCGGATGTTAGCCTTGCAGTGCAGACTCGCAAGTGCGTCCCTAAGCTCAGCCTGGGAAAGGAAGTCGTCCTGCACACGGAAGATGTCGGAGGGATCGGATTTAAACCACCAGTCCGGTGGCTCGCCGCGGTAGTTTACGCCGACCTTATCAATCGGACCGAGCGCGTTGTTTAGATCAAGCGCCCACAGCTCACTTGTCTCTTTCCAACCATTGTGGAGCTTGCTCTCCTCGTGCCGCTGGTTCACCGAGTCGTCGTGATCGACCCCGCCGGGGGCAGCAGCAAGAATCGCGGTCTCGTGAAGGTAGACAGTCGTGCTGCTGAGCATGTGCGTGTGCCATGCAAAATCGATATCGTATGAAGGTACAAAGAAGTGGTTCTGGTAGCCGTGTTTCTTCATGAGGCCGAGAAACTGCAGGTACCGCGCAGTCGTAGCGGGGACATCGCTGCAAGCTGGCTGCGAAACCTGCCAGAGGAAGGTGCGCTGGCGTGCCGAGCAGGCCTCTACGTCGTAGTCAAAGGCAAGCGCGTTACGTATCCGGACACACTCTTCTTTCACCTCAGCGCAGACCGTTGTCTGATTCGATAGCGGATCTCGAGGCCCCAATTCCGTGGCGTCATCGCCACGTACTTGCTGGAAGAAAGACTCGTCGTCAAAATGCTGCCGCCACAAACGCCGTGTCTCGTCGTCGGCGCCCGAGGCAGTCTGGGCTTTGAATGCCGCCGTTGCAGGATCTAGGACCCGCCCAAATCGCTCCGTGCAGTATGCGGCGTATCGGCGTGGTGCAAGCCGGTGCAAATGCCACACCCACGCTATATCGACTGGCGGGATGAGAGGAGCGCGGCCTTGGCTCTCGTGCCCCGAGTGGCTTACAAGTGGGAGCCAAAACTTGACATATCGCTTTATGGCACCTGGTAGTGCGCGGCCGAGGTAGAGCTTGTCACCTCCACCAGGCGCGGAGTGGATGAAGCGCAGAAAAGCCTTGTGCTCCGATAAGCGGAGAGGTGCCTCCATGGCGTGATGTGTAGTGGCACTGGAAAGTTGACAAAATGTCACGTTATTAGTTCAAATCATCTATCCAGCGCCGCATACGCAGCAATGTGTCTTTCTCCGGGTAAAGAGTAATAATAAAGTAGTGATGAGAGATGATGATGATAATGATGATGAGATGATAATTTCAAATAATAATATAACAACTTTTTTAATAATAATAATAAATAAATAATTATAAAAGCCGATATATAATGTAAACCCACATATACACATATACCATCATTAACAATAATAATAATAATAAAATAATGGAGGAGGTCTTCATAAGTAAATCTAAAATATTATAATAATTTATACCCTTTATTTGCTTATTAGACTACAATATCATACCTACTTCTTACCACACTACTACTTTTTATACGATACTTTTTTACACCACCCTAATAATAATAATAAATTCTTCCGCCCTCCTCCTTATTACTCCTTCTTCCAGACAAGTCGGAGTAGGAGTGCTAGTGTGATGAGAAGATGAGCATCAGCAGCAGAGCTAGAACAACTTAGATTTACGATCGTTCCCTGAACGAGATTGCCTGGTTTTACGCACCAAAGAACCATGTCTTCAATTGCCAGTGTGACGCACAATAGCATGGAAGACGATCGGACAGTCGCTACATCTCAACTTCACCGCAAAGCATTATTTTTAATCGATCAATCTGCTTTGACCAAAGCTATATCTGAACGCAGCTACGACTTGTTAAAAGCATACAATCGAATCAATGCTCTTACTTGTTGCAAATCTGCAGAGCATGGTTGGCTTGGCGCTTCCTATTCTTGCATGGAAATTCTGACAGTCTTTTCCCTTATATTGCAAATTCCAAACGTTATCTTGGCAAAAGGTCATGCTGCAGCCGGTCAGTACGCTGTATTGTATGCAGCCGGTCAGTTAAAAGCGGAAGACTTGAAAAACTATAAAAACGGCCTATGTGGCCTTGAAGCACATGCAGATTTGGTAATGGACACGGGCTCCTTGGGCCAATGTCTTTCCTCTGTTGCTGGTATGGCGACGGTAAATAAGGCAGAAAGATACGCTGTTATACTTGGCGATGGTGAGATGCAAGAGGGCCAGATTTATGAGTCTCTGATGACTATTAAAAAATATAACCTTACAAATATTATTCCTATAGTAGATCAAAACGGTTTTCAAAGCGATAATGTGGTGGATGAAATCATGCCAATTAATAATTTAGAGGCTATCTTAAAGGGATTTGGTTTTGAAGTTATCAATGTAAATGGGCATAACGAAGAACAGCTTTTGGATGCATACTCGCAAATCGTTCAAAGCAAGAAATTGACGGTCATTTTAGCTACGACCGTCAAGGCTGGTGGAAGCAAATATTTAAGTCCATCTACACACCCCGTTACTGGTATGGAATATCACGTAAGTTAGCATCAGTGATAAAGGTTCTATTATATAAAAACTAACTAGTGATACTACTTTAGGCTTGGCACACAAAAGTTCCTGATTGGGAATTGTACAAACAGATTATCCAGGAGCAACTCCAAAAAATTGGTGATGAAACTACAAACAAGCTTTTCCTTGATCACTGCAAAACGCACATTGACCCTTTTCTATCGCATGAGCGTCCTCTTCCTTCTATGCTTAAAAATTCTCATCGGCCTTCTTACAAAGGGGCGCTTGGGACTGGAAAGGGATTTGGACATTACCTGACAGAATGCATCAATGCCCCAAAAAATCAACATCACGAAAAGTTATGCATAGTGGATATTGATCTGGCCACATCGTGCGGCATTAATGGGGCAGTCCATAACAAAAATTATTACGAACTTGGGGTATCTGAACAAGATGCTATAAGTTTTGCTGCCGGTAAGTTTTGTTTTGTATAGTCTACTATGATCGACCAACTAATAGCCCACATAACATGTAACGCCTTAATCTAGGACTTGCCTTGTCAGGAAAAATTCCAGTTGTTTGTACATACTCGAATTTTTTGAAACGGGGATTTGAAAATATGTTTATTTCATTGGTAGAAGGAGCAAATATCATTTTCGCGGGGCATTATTCGGGCTTATGCTACCATACCGATGGTAAGAGTCACCAATCGATAAATGACATGTCTGTTTTTTCGAGCTTACACCCAAAGTTGCATTGCGTAGACCCGCCTACTCCATTTTTAGCCGAGCTGATGCTTGAAAAAATAATTGAAAACAACGCAGCAGCATATTTTCGTCTGAGACGGACACCTGTTCCACGATTACACACATACATTGATACAACATTTAAAAACATGTATGAGTTGCAGAATCAATCACACGAAAAAATACACAAATCAATTTCATGGAATAAATTGTTTTCTCCAATTTTGCTATCACCTTCCATGGAACAAAATAGCACCGTTCTAGCTAGTGACGCTGGTGATAATACTGGCACAGAAATTGCCTTTGTAAGCATTGGTACGGTAGGCACAGAACTTGCTGTTGATTGTATAACAAAGTGTAAATCGTTTTACGGTTGTAAATTAGCTTTAGTGACCCTAATCAGTGGCCAAATTGAAAGGGACCAACAAGTGCTAAAATTTTGGAAAAGCTTTTTCTTCGAGGTGCACAAACATTTGAAGTACGTGATTGTTATAGAAGATGATGTTGGAGCATTGTATAATTATGTGTGCAAAGTTTATTCATCATTGTATTGCAATGAAATACGCAATATAAAAATTCTACCGAAGAATATAAATAATGCTGGGCCATCTCAGCGCACATTAGAATCCTGCAAATCGCAATTTGGTTTCACTATCGAAGAAGTTGAGAAGCAGCTAAGCCTGGCAAAGAAAAGCGTATACTAACTTCAGCGTAATACGCTCCGTTAAAATGCAAGAAGCAGAACATGCGCTCATGTATTCGTTCGCAATGTATTCGTAAGTTGCTTAATAATGAAATAACTACAAAACGTTTTTATTACAAAAATATAATTTTAAAAAAAATCTACGAGTATGCCGTTGATACCTGTCTGCCCGAACTAAATCTACTCAAAGATGGCACATAGGCTACTTAGGCTTGACAATCACCTTACAAACTATATTTCGGAACTTATCTATTGTTTAGCCTCACAACCATTGCAGTAATATCATCTATCCTTCCATTGGCTTGAGGCGATGCCCTCCATCGCCTTCTTGCCGTGGCAACGATGACCCTTGCCGCTTGCTTTGGATTCCAAAGTAGCTTTCTCGAAGCTATTGAATTGATTATGTTGGATACATCTCCAAGAGATAAAACGTCCCAGACGCCATCAGTAGCTATGCAAAGCCATTTATCGTAAGGTTGAATCTTATACAGTCGTACTTCTGGTATAGTAGTTACGCCACATGTATGTGCAACCGAATCACCAAATGATCGGCTGACTGCTAAGCCAGGTCCATAATACAAAGGATCGACTGACCAAACACGTTGCGTAGCAACGCTTGGATCGACATGTACACTATGTGGGGAAGGGCCTACCCTCCCTCCATTATTGTTCACACGTTCGCATTCGTCAGGTCTTTCTGGTTTGTGGTCAGACGTCAAAGCCATAACTTCTGGTATAGGATTATTAGATTGGTTCTGGATGATTTGCTGATGCCCTCTGCCAACACAGGCCCGACTATCGCCGACATGGGCAAGCAGTATGTGCGAAGCTGACAACATAAGGACAACAGCCGTGCTTCCACTGTTGGCTGTGTTCACGCTTGATCTTAGTTGCGAATCCATGTCCAAAAAAGCCTGTGTTAATCTTTGCCCAACAAGTGGGGTAAAGGGTGGCTTTATATCAGCGTTTTTCATTGCCTGGGATAAGTGGTTAACGCAAAACGTGCTGACTGCTCGCCCCTCTTTGCCATGGCCATCAAAAATTCCTAGTAAAGCCGCTAATCCCTGCCGTCCAAAATCTGGGACTTCAAGAGCATTGTCCTGGTTCAGCCATCCGGGTTTATTTGGTTTTACACCTTGAAGCGATACTACACCACTAACGTGACCTCCAATTAATTGATTTGGTGTCACTGTAGCAAAAACATTGTTAGAAGATGCTTTAGATGGAATAGAAGAGGCTGAGTTCCTTGCAAAATACGTACCACTCTTATTATCACCCTCACCGTCAATATTCGCAACTATTTGTTTTTCCATCGGTTTCAGTGGGTACTGCAAAACTTTTTTTGATGGTACTGCAGGTTGTTGGTCTTGGTTGACAACACTTTTTGTAATATTTTTTTTCAGAAGGTACGTTTTCTTTCTCCTGGTTTTTACTGGTTCGTCTTTCTGTTCCATATCTACAGATCCTACGCTGACTTTACTACCTTGCGTTGAGCCTTTTCTGGCATTTCCATACAGGTCTAGTCTCTCCTTTCTATTCGCTTGCTTCAACGCCAGTTTTTCTGTGCGAGTATTAGTATTTTTTCTTCTTCTAAACTGTAGCCCTGATTGAGAAAACTGCGATGTATGCTTATTGCTATTCATTGGGGATGCCATTAAGTGAGCAGAACCGCCGTTGTACAGACTATTCGTATTCGTTGTTTTTGGGCGAGTGCGTAGTCGGCTGTGGAAGCCTGTAACGGTGCTTTCCTTTGTTTCTTGTGTTTCGTATTCGCGTCTTAATCTACGGTTGCCCATAATGTTTTGGCCTGTTGATCGCATTCTATTACTGTTGCCACTATTTATCGACGAGTGAAAGTCAAATTTCTTGTTTATTCCAGTTCCCGTACGTTGACCTTTTGGCGTTTTCGATATTCGGCGATACGCAGGTTTGTCATATGCCTGTTTTACATCCTCAAATCTTTTGTATAGGAGACCGTTTCTCTGTCTCACATCAAAGGAACTGGTCTTTTGAAGAGCATGAGATGAAGTTCGAGGTCTTAAATTATTTCGCCCCCGGCTATTGCGAGAATAGTTTCCATAAGAGTGGTGCATGCCAGCGCTTTCACCCGGAGCGTCGACGTAGTTATTCGACAGCATGTAGTAAGAGTGCGCTTTGTTGTTTTTCCGCCGACGATAACCCCTCGGTAATTACTTTGGTGACGAATACAAAATCAGAGATTATATTTGACGTCAGCAGATTTCTATTGCCGTCCACCGTTTCACTGCGTCCGTTTGAAGCAACTAGTCCTGAAGGCGATGGGGTAGTAAACTTGGTTACTTGGGGTTGTTTGATGATGATAATAACGTGTGGTAGGTACAGTGTGGTGGTGTGGTGGTGGAGATATTATTATTATATTATTATTATGTAGTATGAGATGGAGAAGGTGTAGTATAATGCATGTAGTACAATGGGGGTAGAATGCTCAACTCAATCAACTCAGGAAAGGCATGAATGATAATATCATATAATACTATAGTAAATACATTATAATTACGTATTATTATAAATATTTTGTCTTACATATGTATGTAATCTGATGAAATGAATGCAATACTATTACATTACTCCCACGGCGCGAAAAGAGAGTTGACATTGCAATTATTAATTCCTTTGCCCATATAACGGGACAGCATAGGGACAGACTGCATTGCTTTAGCTCCTGGAAAAACGCCTATATTTCCAACAACCCTATTTCCATCCCTACATATACCAGTACAAATATAATGTAGTGTTTGAAGAATAATTTTGCCTATTATATTTGGTACCTACTTTTTTTTTTTTTTTTTTTTTTTTTTTTGTTTAATTGAATAGTTCTCGTTTTTT
>LT658397.1:0-50497 GCA_900128575.1 Stramenopiles sp. TOSAG41-1
AATACCTCGTTGACTGAGATTAATTTAGCAGAAAATAAGATTTGTGCTGAAGGGGCAAAGTCAATCGGAGAGGCATTGAAAGTGAATACCTTGTTGACTAAGATTTCTTTATGTAGTAATAAAATTGATGATGAAGGGGCAAAGTCAATCGGAGAGGCATTGAAGGTGAATACCTCATTGACTGAGATTAATTTAGCAGATAATAAAATTTGTGATGAAGGGGGAAAGTCAATCGGAGAGGCATTGAAAGTGAATACCTCGTTGAGTGAGATTAATTTAGTAGATAATAAATTTGGTGATGAAGGGGCAACGTCAATTGGAGAGGCATTGAAAGTGAATACTCCGTTGAGTGAGATTAGTTTAGGTGGTAATAACATTGGTGATGAAGGGGGAAAGTCAATTGGAGAGGGATTGAAAGCGAATACCTCGTTGACTAAGATTTCTTTATATGGTAATAATATTGGTGCTGAAGGGGCAAAGGCAATCGGAGAGGCATTAAAAGTGAATACCTCGTTGACTGAGATTGATTTATGTAAGAATCACATTGGTGATGAAGGGGCAAAGTCAATCGGAGAGGCATTGCAAGTGAATACCTCGTTGACTCGGATTTCTTTATATGATAATAACATTGGTAGGCTTGTTGGTGCTGAAGGGAGAGAGGCAATCGAAGAGGCATTGAGAGTGAATAATAATAATATTTCAGTATTATATTAAGAAGTATTATTATACAGTATATATTATGTACTATGTAATAATAATAATGAGGAGTAATAATAAATGAGGAGTAATAATAATAATAACAAATAATATATTAATTAATAGCCAGTCTAAAAACAAATAATAATAGAGCGAGAAGTAGCCCAAGCCAGAAGTAAAATAGAAAAAAATAAATACATAATAAAGATAATATTACAATATGAGCTAAACTCAACATTCAACAAGAATTTTAGAATGTGTAGTATTCTTTAAAACAATAATTTCAATAATATTGGGTGTGATTTCATTTTTATGCTATTCCTATGCTAAAACTTTCCTTTACTGTATACCGCTAGTCTTAGAGCAGAGATTCTCACGTTTTCATACGCATATTGCTTAAAATATTATATTTTATTTCGCGACACAAAACCTTTCAATTCCTCTCTAATAGATACTTTTCCAAAAGATGGATGATATCTTCACTTTTTGGACTTCGTTCAGCATATTGTAATACGTTACTGTCGAACCGATTTGTAGCATTTGGATCTGCACCGTGCTTTAGAAGCATTTCCACAATGTCAATATTACTGTTGGCACAGGCAATCATCAGCGGCGTTCGTTCGTCATAATCTCTAACATTTACATTTACGCCGCAACTTAGCCAGCCTGCAAGAAGCCCTGTTTGCTGGCATTTAATCATTGTGCAAAGTTTTGTCGCAAGCGCAGTATTCGTCATCCCAACTTTTGCATCATGTGCATTTAGCAATTCAATCATTTCCAAATTCTCGCTCTCAAGAGCCTCCCGTAAAGGCGTTCTCCCAAAAGCGTCCTTGATGTTGATGTCAGCACCTTGATCTAAAAAAAATTTAACTACGTCTAAATGATTATGACGAGCAGCTAAATGCAAACCACTCCGATTATCATAGTCGCATATGTTTGGAGATAAAATTTTGTGGTCATCCTTATTCCTCCCCGAAAATATTTCATTTAATTCATCCACCGCCCCAATGGCCGCTAAATTGTTTATCAGAGGTGGAAGCAGTCCGATGTCAATTTTCGTTATTAAGTTGTTGGCTCCAGAAACTGTCGAACGAAGCAAACTCGAATCTTGTTTTTTTAAAACATTATACACAGCTTTTGCAAATGATTCATCTTTCATATCAAAATTTACATTTTTGCGAATTTCCTTTTTTTCGCCCCTAAGATTTTCTCGAATCTTTTGTTTGACCTCAGCAGGGGAAAGACCAGCTCCAAGGAGCCAACCCAGCTTTATCAATGCTGCTTCTGGGGTCATATCGCCGCAGCTAATCACGCCACACTCTCTCAAAGCAAATCCTGCCGCATAATGTGCTTGGACATCGCCTCTAATACATTGCGTGCAATTTAGAATTACAACTCCATTGTCGCATGCTTTCTTTAAAATCGAAAGAAATGCAGGTAATTGGGGTGCATTTCCTGAGCCAAATGTTTGCAATACCAAGCCTTTAACATTCTTTAAAGTATGCTCTAGTGTGTTAAACGGTCCAGGGTATATACGTAAAAGTGTTATATCGTTGCAAAAATGATCTTTTACATGCAATGCTTTTTTGCTGTGGGGACGAACCAGTGCCCAATTTATATTGATATTTACGCCAACTGTTGCCAGTGGTGGTAAATTGGGGGAGTCGAAAGCGGAGAGCCCATTCGCATCCAATTTGGATGAGCGGCAACCACGAATTAATTTGGAACCAAAGTATAGTACCACCTCAGGAATATCAAATTGCCCCGATATACTAACGGCACCAAGCAAATTCATGATACCATCATTTCTAGGTCTAGATAGTGGGATTTGAGATCCAGTTATGCATACAGTTTTACCCAAATTTTCCAACATGAAGGATAGGGCTGAAGCCGTAAACGCCATCGTGTCTGTGCCGTGCAAGATGACAAAACCATCAAAAAAATCATAATACTTAGCAATGTCCGCAGCCATTTTTTGCCATTCTACAGAAGATACGTTGGAAGAATCAAGCAATGGGTCATACTCAAGTATTCTAACAATTACTCTCTCCCCATACTCAGTCACGGGAGTGATTAATGGCGATGACATATTCTTATAAAATTTCCTGGCAGAGTTTGGTATCAAATGTTCTGCTGAAATATCATGAAACATAGGTAACTTCTTTACAAAGGACGTCAAGTAACCAGGTTTAGGGCTGTAGCCTTTTGCCGTCATTGTCATTCCTATAGTACCCCCAGTATAAATGCAGAGTACCACCTTAAACTTTTCAAGCATCAGTGGAGGGGTTTTCAGTCGAGGGGAGTAGGTTGGGTATGTGACCACGACGGACGGCTCTGCATTTTCAAAATATTCGTCGTGGTCCTCATCTGCACGATATGACTCCATTTAGATTCCTTCAAAATGTTAGTACGGCGATGCGGGTTAGAACTTCGAGCAACACGCGGTCTGTATGCAATGGTTGCCTTCTGACGTGTGTACATTGAAGTCACCTGCTCGAGTCTGCTCTTCTTGCTGGAGAAGGAGATACAAAACTTTTTATATTTATTTTTTTTTTTTTTATATACCAGTATAATAAAAAAATATAATAGTCTCATTATACTACTACCTACTGTAGTAGCTATAATAATAATAATTTGAAATTATTATTACCAATATAAATATAAAAAAAATTAAAATTATGTATGGCCAAAAAAAAAAAAAAAAAAAGAAAGAAGATAAAGAAAAAAGAATAATAATAATAATACTGGCTAGTGCTACTTCTTCTTTTTTAGGTGTATTCTTTTGTAGTTTGATGATTGCAGCCTCCTAGCTAGTAGTATTCTTTGGCTTCTTGGTTCTTTCGATTAGTGTAGCCTGGTCACTTAGTAACCTTCTTAAAAAGTAATCCATTTTTAAAAAAAAAATTATTACTACTAGCTACTTATACCACTATATATAATTATCATACTACTAATAATAAAGGTAAATAATAATAATAAAGTTATTATTATTATTGGCATATTTTTTTTTATCTGCTGCGTTTTCCAAACAATTTCATAGCTTTCGCCCGACACACATCAATTAATCTTTGTAAAATTTGGTACCGTTATTTTCCATATCGACGAGAATTTGAGGAAGGGCCCACTGGTCGCCATGGAGATCATGATAACCCCTCAAGCGGTCGTTAAACTTCGAAATGCCTATGGAATCGATCATGCGCAAAGGGCCTCCGAGGAATGGAGGGAATCCGCACCCAAATACAGCGCCTACATCTGCATGCATTGGAGATTCAACAACTTCATCCTGGACACAAATAGCAGCTTCAAGGGCAAACCTACTAGAGCATCTTTCTCCAATTTCTTCTACCGACGGTTTAGTATTATTATCGCTGCTTTTCACATACTTTTGAACGATTTTCGTTGCTTCAGGATTGATACCACCTTTCTTCATTTTGTCATCATACGTGTAAAATCCTTCCTTGGTTTTCTGCCCCAATAAGTTTGCCGACAAGAGGTCATCAAACGGCCCTGTCGTAGCGCCACCGACACGTGCCCCAAGCTCACCGGCTAAGTTCGGAACAATTTTCGCAGCAACATCAATCCCGACCATATCGCCTAGTGTTAATGGTCCCATAGGAAAGCCGAACTTAAGCATGGCTTTATCGACGTCGTTGAAGGCACCTTCTGCGATGCAGGCCATGACCTCAACTAAATATGGGCCTAAACACCGGTTAACATAAAAGCCAGCAACGTCCTTTGTCACAATAATAGTTTTTCCTTGACGCAGCCCAATATCATACGCCCTTGAAAGCGTTTCTTCCGATGTTTGTTCAGTTTTAATGATTTCTAACAAAGGCATTTTATCGACTGGTGAAAAATAATGCATCCCAATAACGTTTTCGGGGCGCTTCGATACGCTAGCGATGTCGGCAACTTTAAGGCCTGATGTGTTGGTAGCAAATATTGCATTTTCGGGCAAGATTTCTTCCATTTCCCTAAGCACCGCGTGTTTAACATCTAAGTTCTCAAGGACGGCTTCAATCACCAGGTCGCATGTTTCAAAATGTTGCTTCCAGTTACCATCGTTGTCCAAGCCGACAATATTCGACATTACCACGTCACGGTCGAAACTCGAAAGCTTTCTCTTCTTGACGAGTTTGTTCAAATTATTTTCTATTTGATCTACGCCGCGTGCGACGAATTCAGGTTGAATGTCTTTCAGCAACGTCCTAGTACCTTTTTTAGCTGTAACTTGAGCAATACCCGCCCCCATTAAACCCGCTCCTAATACCCCGAAGGTTTGCACAGGTTGTTTTGGTTTGTCGTATGGGTTCTTTTTGAGCTTCATCATCCCATTGAACCCGATTCCCATCAGTGCTTTGGACTCGCTGGATTGGGTCAAAATGCCAAAGTTCTTTGCTTCCATTGCGTGGCCAGCCTCCATACCACTCTCAACGCCCGTGCGGATCGCTTCCATAATTAATGGAATAGCTGGATATTTTCCTCCAGTCTTTTTTTCAGCCATTTCACCAGCTTTTTTGAACAAAACATTGCGCCCAAGAGGATTATCTTCTAATGCCCGTGCCATCAGATTCTTTTTCTTGTTTTTTCGTTTCAAAGAGCCGTCTGCAAGTCCAAGCGCAGCTTGTATGGCGGCATCATCAAGTGCATGCGGATCTGCCACTTGATCAACAAGACCAGCACGCTTGGCACGATCAGCCTTCAGATTTTGACCAGTCGTGGCCATCGTTAGTGCTTTCTGAATCCCAACAAGTTTTGGTAGGCGTTGGGTACCACCCGCACCTGGCAAAAGGCCGAGCTGAACCTCAGGAAAGCCAAGGATAGTTTTCGGATTGGAACTGGCGATGCGATAATGGCATGCCATTGCGAGTTCTGCCCCCCCACCAAGAGCGGACCCGTTAATTGCTGCAACAATGGGCTTTTTCAGATTCTCGACTTTGTTCATCATCATTTGCCCCTCGGAAGAAATTTTGGCACCGTCCTCAGCGCTTGTTAACGCCGCTAGCTGATTTATATCAGCACCAGCAACGAAGTTGTTCTTTTTATCCGATCGGAGAACACATGCCTTAATTGCGCTGTCTCCTTCGATGATTGATAGCAGTAATGGTAAATCAGACTGTAGCTCTGCTGTCAACGAGTTTACGGCCGCGTTGGGACAATCGATAGTTATCATTGCAACACCGTTGTCCAGCACGTTAACCTTGAAACATTTCAAGTCCGCAGCAGTCGCTAAGGTTCGGGTGGGTGTAGAAACACTTGCTGAGCGAATCAGCTTTTTCGTGGCAAGCCGTCCTAGCATGTTTGCAGTATCGTATATCAAAAGCAAATGGTTTTTCAACGTTTGATCTTGACGCTAAATCTGACGTAGTTTATATACGCTGGTGTGATCATGAGTACCTGAACATTGTAGATACACGTCTGTCGTAGAACATTCTTCTCTTCCTTCTTTCTCTTTCCTCTTGTTTTTTCCTTTATTATTATTATTTTTTTTTCTTCTTTTCTTTTTTTCCATGTTGTACACATTACATTTATTTTTATTAATAATGTTGTGTGTGATTATTGGGTGGTAGGATGGACAGCCAAAACCAATGCTGTGCTGGTGTACAGACACAGGAATATCTTTTGCCTAGTAGGCTGGCGAGGTGCTGTTAGGTGATCAGTGTAGACTGTAAGGTATACGAAGGCCACAGTGCTGCTATAGCTACTACAAGGTTTTTTTGTTTTGTGATGATGGAAGTTGTGGTGTGGTTTGTCGAGGATGTTTTTTCATTGTTAGTCGTGGCAAAGTAGTAGTACAACGAAGGCATTTCCATTGTTGTTGGTGCAATTGGACTGAACACCAACTTGATAGGGTTTGTTGGTTATAAACTCAGGTCTCGTAAGTAGTGCTAGTGCAACCTTCATCATCCCTGTAGTTCATTCATAGGGAGTCCTGTAGTGATAAATTTCAAACCTTCTATTGTTCGTAAGTACACTTTACCGAAAGCCAGGATGCCTTTTATTATTGAAACAAACACCAAAACAATTACAGGTATACCACTTGCCCTAGTAGCTATTGTATACACTATTTCAATAGGAAGAAGAAGAAAAAATAATAATAAGGAGAAGCCTCTTTTCCTCATCCTTTCTCTATACTTTTTCTCCATTTTTTTTTTACTAGTCTAAATAACTCCACTAACTAATTACTACTCCCCTCCTCTTCTTCTCTTCTTTATTATTATTATTATTCCAAGTTGCGATTGGCAAATGTCAAGTTACTAATTGATATGCACATTACTCCTGCTCCTCCTCTGCTGCAGAGTGAATATATTTTTGGGGCAAGCAAGGGCGTGTCCCTTTGATCCTTGCAGCGGGAGATATCACAGACGCAAACACGGGAATATCAAAATTCAAAGCAGACTGAACACCATATGCGTCGTTCCACGGCAACAGCGAGAAGAGAAAGTCTTCGACAGCTCAAGAAAAAAAAACGAAAAAAAATCGACGACGATAGTGACTGGGAGTTGGAAGATCACGTTAGTTCCTACGATAGTGATGACAGTGACAATGTCGCCCTATGGACTTCTAATGCTGATAATGTAGACGGAGAAAGCGACGGAAGTGATTATGAACTGGGCTCGCTTTTGAAAAAGAAGCCATTAGCAAAAAGGAAGAAGGCGAAAAAAAAGGATGGCTTGCGATGTAACGAGTGTCTTAACTCGCAAAAACCATACGACCCAGAGGAGGGTACTAAGGTACGTAAGCTTTATCATGTTTCCCCCTCAATGTAAATCTTTATTTATTTATTTTTTCTAACGACACAATCTCGTCGCTTCTAAAACATTTTTGTGCTTTGCGTCTTCAGGACATTATTACAATGGAAGACTTGGAGGAGACTCATATCGAGTGGGTGTCCCCAGATGGAAAAATGAAACAATGCTACAATGTACAAACTTTAATAAAAATTGCGTGTAAAGGTGGAAAAAATGAGCTTCTTCAACCGCCACATTTCCGCGCACCAATGAGCCGAAGTTTGAAAGAGCAAATTGAGGAAAAATTCCCAGGGATAATATCAAAATTGAAAAAAAGTCAGAACCCTAACGGACAGAGACTTTTTGATGAAAATGATATCGATGAGGAAACGATGGAAAATTATTTTCAAAGATACGGTGATGCAATTGAAAGTGTAAAATACAATTGGATGTCGGATATCGGGGATCTGTACGTCTGTCCGCTGTGCTTTAGCTACTTGTCTGATTTACTTGATATTGAAAATGGTACGAGCGACAATGATGATGAAATGGAAGACCCACTCGAAATACTTACGCACCAGGGCATTGAGATTGGCGCAGTGGCTCTGGCGACGAAGCAGGCGGAAATGCGAACTCACTTGTCCACTGTGCATAAAATACCGAAAAAATATTTAACAAAAAAAGCTGGGTGTACAGATGTCCTCAAGCGATTCACGCTGCGTGATAGCGATGGTTTAATTCAGCAATACTGCCATTCAAAAGAAAATATTCACCATAAGACTTACTATATAGGCGAAAGTAGCTTAAATCGTGGGCGATATAATGCATTGTACTACACAGTTCTTCAGAAAGCCGAAAATTTATTTCCAGAACTATTCAGCCAGCTACCAATATGGACGTTGTTAGAAAAGCAAAACACAAACGAAGCGAAAGAGTATTGCGACGGGAAGGGTCTGGCGTATTTCAGAAGCTTGATTAGCCAATGGTCGACTGAGGAGTCAGCACTAGACCATAACTTCATCGCAAATGAAGATTCTTTTGATGAAGTGGAGGAGAGCAGTAGCGAAGAGGATGAACACGCAACCATGAATTTTCACTGTGACTCCAGAAATTCTACGAAAGGGAATGGTCAAAGTAGTAGTTGCAGTAGCAGCAGTACTAAAAAAGGAAGAAGGGGAACTAAACAAAAGGCATCAACACCTCACTTATATTTTACTCAAAGTATGCGAAGGGAAGAACAAGATATGGACGAGTTAGAGTGGGAAGCAGAAAGGTACACATCGCTTGCAAGACGAAGAGGGCTTCGTGCCAATTTATACGGAAGCGACGGGGATACCTCAAACCATAGCAGTTCAAGCTCTAAATCGATTAAGTCTAGTAGAAAAAAGCGTTCAATTGCACGCGCGCTATCGCTGTACAAAGAAGGACAACAAGTTTTGGTTTTCTATAGAGGCGATAATAGTGCAGGGAAATGGTATGACGCCAAAATATTGTCCAAGGGACGAAATTCTATGAAGGTTGTATACGCCATAGATCAGTCAGAGGAGCGGATCTACACTGATAGTGATGGCTCATTTAACAGTAGGATTAAAGTAAAACCTTCCAGTACAAAAAGTAGAGAAGCAAGGGATATGCTGCCACTCAGTACCTTTGAAGACCAGAACGATGAAGCTTCAGTCGAATTTAATGAAGACGAAGAAATCGTTTCAACACCAGCCAGAGGCAGCAAAGCAAAATCACACAAAAGGCGGCGTTTACGTTTGGAAACTAGTTCGTCGGATGATGACGATGCGGTTGTAGATCTTGGCAAAAATAATATCACAACACACCGCACTAGCAAATCTGTAGCGCCGTCTTTACAAGTGTCGTCAGCCAAAATAAATAGTAAAAGGAAAAAGCCAAGATTGTTTATCGAAGATAGTGATGACGACGACGATGATGTTAGGCCGGCTTCTTTCTTTGAAGAAGAAGACGATGGTGACAATAGTTCTAGCTCTGACGATTGTCTGTAAAGTGTGCAGAAATTCATATCTTAGGTACGCTAATTAATAAAATGCTCTCTGAAAACATAAATATAAAACTCTCTCTTTTAAACCTTTTCTTATTTGTGATATACTTTCTTTAGCGACCCACTTTTAGCTTGGAAACGAGCGGCATGGCTGCAGTAAACATGCCTCCTTCTTCAGGCCGTGTTCTTCGCTTAGAAATAGAGGATATATGCATTTTCAAGAATTTCGCTATCGTTTTTAGACTAACTTGTTGCCACTGTTGCTTCCTAACACCCCCAAACCTATGCCATGCGCTGGGCGCCCATTCAGTCCTTTTCCTTGGCCAAAAAGGAGACCACGGCACACACAGACATACAAGGTAGCCATCGTAATTATCATACCTCCAATTTCAGCCGTAGTTGTAATGTAAGCAGGAAGAAACGAATTATAGCTCTTTACGGCGTCATCCGACACAATGACGGTATTCTGTTTTTTTATGTAATGAACGATTGCAGCGCCTAGGGCCCAATCAACATCTGCACCATTCAATTCATGAATAATTTCAATGTCCGCACCATCAGATTTTCTCGCTTTTAAAGTATCAAAAAGAGCACTCTGGTAAGAGAGGGCGAAACATGATTTTGGCTTCTTTGGTTTGTCCAGGTTGACACTTGCCGTGTTCTCTTCACAGGCTTTTTCGACTGCTTTCGCACGAGCATCTGCAGAAGCATCAAAAGGCAGCTTTAGATCATTTCGAACATACCAAAAATTTTCAATCGCAATAAATTGTCCGCGCACAGGTGGCACAAAATATTGACCAGGTGCTTTTGGGCCACCCTCTTTCAAAAATTTTGAAACCATTTCATAGCACTTTTTCGATTCTCCAGTACCTTTCACGATTTTTGATGATGCGTCCGCACAACCTCCAGAGCTACCAGAAGCTTCGCAGGCTGCCGCACTCCATCGCCGTTCATAACCTTTTGGATAGCAGGGATCATTGTTCGGCGCAGGTGGGGCAGCACCAGGTTTGGCCACGTCTCCATATTTCTTCATCACTGCGTTTTGAGCATAGTCTTGGCCGAAACCTAAATAACTATGAGCATACACGTGGTATGATCTACCTTGTGGAATTTGAAAATTAAAGGTATCTTCAATAGGAAGCTGCCGAGCCGCATCAACTTGCAAGGTTACTTGCAGTGATCCACCGCCCAACTCCAGAACTCCAACGCTACCAGAATCTGATTCTGAGTCATGAGTGGAAGCCTTACTGGAGGGGTCCTTTTTCGGATTAAAGGTTCCTTTCAAATAGTTAGCAGCTACCCATGATAGCCCACCCTCTTCAAAACCGGGAATTATTTCTACCCATGGGCCAATAAACTGATATTCACTTTCGCGAAAGACGGCCCGGACAGTGTCGAGGACTGCTTCTGCAGAGGAGGCTTTTACGGCTCGCAGCCCAGCCGTTGCCTTTAGCAGCAGTGGGGTGCTTCGCCGCTTGGAGCGCGGAACAAATCTATTTGCGAAGTCCAATAATTCGAGCATACCGTTTTTTGTACCGTCCAAATCTAACTTTTCGGCAAACGATGAAAGCCCAGGCTTTACCTTCAAAGTTTGCTTGGATCGAACGGAAACATCGACCACAGGCAAAGGCCCATGATCTTTTCGCTTATACAAATTGAATACGTGAACTCGAGTACCACTGCTTCCAGCGTCGAAGACTACGATGTGCGTGGGCCCAGATTTTGTATCAGCGGCATCCAGCGGACCAGCAAGGCCCTGGTATGCATAAATGGCAATCAGTAAGAAACGATATCCAAAAAACGCTCTCATTTTTTCAGGATACGACTTTATGTGTGCGTGTTAATAGATAAAAATCAGAATGCAATCAAGAACCAGTTGGAATGCTTGGATCGATTGCAATTTAACTTGCTGTCAACCAATACTAATGTGGATATAGGTATTATATTACTTTAACTTTTATTAGGTCTACCACCACCTTTCATTGGACTATTGCTAGCTGCTATATACTAGACTACACTGTAATAAATTTTGTTGTTATATTATTTTTTCAAATCAGGACTACTACTGCTGTAGTAATAATAAAGACACAATAATAATAGTATCGCTAGCACTATTATTTTAATTAACCATTTTTTGTTTATGATGGATGGTGGGATAATAATATTATATCTTTACATATCTAATAGGCGAATAATCACTAGATGGAACACTATAGCGATCTTCTAGTCGGGCATTCTTGTACACAACGATTTTGAACGATTGAACTAATAATAATAATACACCAGTAGTAGTATGAATTTATAAATTGTCTCCTAGAAGTCTTTGTCCCAGCCACTCTTGTCTTCAAATTGGGTACCAATGTATGGTCTTACTTGATCGCCCTCATCGTAAGGATCGAAATTGCTGTGGTCGCTTTTGCTCTTCAATCTCGGTTTCCACGGAGCAGTGTATTTTAGTTTTACCAAATCATTGAAGTTAAAGTTTTTCTTTGGGATCATGTTTTCCATGTCAGTTTTTAGTTTTGTTGCACCTTCTTTCATACAGCCAGCTCTTTGGCGCACATCTTTGGTAAGAAGCGACCTGATGATTTTGCCAACCTTACTCGATTCGCTTTTATCACCTCGACCTGGAATCTTAAAATTTCCGGAAACGATATTTCTCAATATCTTGACATGATCGTTTGGGTCATTGTCCACACAGAATGGAGAGTACAAGAACAACATTTCAAATATAAGCACGCCCAATGCCCAGTAATCAACACCCTTGTTATGACCCTTGTTAGACACAAGCTCAGGAGCCAAGTATTCTGGAGTTCCACACAATGTGAAAGATTTTCCATATATTTTCTTGGCGAATCCAAAATCCACAATCTTGACGTAGCCTTCTGCATCAATCAACAAATTCTCTGGCTTCAGATCCCTGTAGCATATACTCTTTTCATGCAGAAATGCAAGTCCATCGAGTACACACGCACCATAAAACTGAGTATCGGCCAAAGGCAATCCAGTCGATCCACGGTTTTGGCAGTGCAATAAGGTAAACAATTCGCCACCGAGACAAACCTCCAATAGCATAAAAACTTGCCTATCGTTTTGAAAAGTCTTTATCAACTTTAAAATAAATGGATGATCTGCCTCAACCATCAAGTCTCTTTCATTTTGAACATTTTTTTGTTGACGAAACTCAACAATTTGCGCCTTTTGCATCGCTTTCAAAGCAAAAGACTCTTCATCATTTCCCTTTATTTTCACGAGCGTAACCCTCCCAAAAGTACCCGAGCCTAACATTGCAATGTCCCTCAAATCCGACAATTTTAGCGACTTGTATAGGTTGTTTTTGTTCATCGCTGCTTCTCGTCTAGCTTGTTCGCTCGCAATCATAGACTTCAAGGAATTTCCAATGATGTTGAACCAGTCGGTGTTAGACACATAGTAGATTAAAACTTCATCGGTCACTGCCGTCACTGTAGCATTTCTTGTTCCTTGCTCACTTTTGGATTGAACTGCACTTTCCCCGAAAGTTTCACTTTGGGCTAACGAGTTAACTACTTTGCCATCTATAACGATATCAACCTTTCCGTCACCAATTACGTAAAATTCATCGGCTTTATCTCCATTCTCGCATATATTATCTCCTTTCCGAAATGTCTTAACTTTAAACAAATCTTTAATCCGTTTCTTCTGCTTTCGCCCCAAGTTCTTGAAGAGATTAACCGAATTCAAGATACGACGTTTCAGGTTTTGATCCATGACTTCCTTGAGATCTCCCAAGGTTTCTTGAAAGTCTTTGCGGTTCAGCACGAGACACTCCACACTTGTCAAAGCTGTGCAAGTGGCAGCCCGTGGCGCATCATGTAGCAGAGCTTTTTCGCCGAAGTAATTTTGCTTGCTATCGGGTGTAATTGAGTTCTTTTCGCCCTTATCATTATAATCGCTAAACTCAACGGTACCAGAAGTTAATATGAAAAACATATCGCCTTTCCCACCCTTTTTGATAATCACTTGGCCTTTATCGAACAACATAGTCTCCGTGACATCGATCAACTTCCCCATTTGGTCTGAAGATAGATCGGCCAATAGGGGCTGCTTCCGTAGCGCAGTTTCTTTTCTTGTGTTACCTTTTCGCATATTCTGGGATAAGGTGAACTGAAAGTCGTTTCTGGCAAGACGAAACAACTTGCACTTCGTGTAGGCTTCAACACTTGCACTTCGCGGTTTGTTAAACATTAGTGCTTCGTCCCCGAACACTCTCCAATTGTTGTCATTATCAGGGTATGAGAACCCCACATCTTTTCCATCAACAACCACATGGGCGCTACCAGAATCGACGACATAGCAATAGTCACCATCAGCACCCTGAGTAATAATCTGAGCCCCTGCGTTTACTGTGTATGGCTCGAAGGCAAGAACAATTTTCGCAAGGTCTGCCTTATCAAGCTCTTTAAAAATGAAATCATTTTTACAAGTAAGCAAAGCATTTTCAATCATTTTTTTTTTCGCGTCTTTTTTTGGATAAGTTTTTACTTGGTAATCCGGTGGCAACTGAGCACCAAGAATTTGCATTTTTTTCATTTTCTTCTTCTGCTGCAAGGCAGTTTTTGCTGCTTTTTCTCCAATTACAGTCTTTTGCAGTTCATTTTTCTTTTCAGTCGGGGTTGATACGTCCGGCGATGATGCACACAAACCCATAATGAATTAGCAAATATTTTGTACTTCTGCGAACGCTGTTTGTCGGAAATGGCTATATTTGCGATGGACGTATTCGTTTCAAGTGGGTGCTCCAACTATTGATCTTCTAATGGCCTTGAAGTATGAGTTAACATTGGGATAACCTTCTTCTTTTTTATATTATGACTGAAAAAAATTACACTAATAATAATAATCAAATAGCATGATTACATTTCTTTTGTCTCTTCCAGAGAGGAGACATAAAAGAAATAAATGGATAATAATGTAATAATAAAGAATGATATAACATAATGATGGCACAGGAAAGAAGAAGCAAGATCTTTTTAGCTTGGTACCACCATTGCCCATTGTGTCTGTGTTATATAAAAGTGTGTTGTTTTGACCTATACACAGCCACAGAACAACTCTTGACGTCCATTGTTTCCACAACCTTGCAAAACACAACTGGGCTAGAGACAGAGACGCTGATAAAAATAGAGAGGATGATGCAAGAAGGGCGATGGAGTTGCCAAAATCACCTCAAAATTTTGGAAACCTGTAAAAAAAAGGCTGTACGCGCCCATCGCTGAGAAGAAACGGTATATAGGGTTCTTTTATAATACAAAAATGGTAGACTAAATACATAACTAGGAGTTCAATGACGTTCACATACTGAGAGTATACGGAACGGTCGATTGAAATTATTTCAAAATTCCGGCAGTGTGTGGCATCATTTGGTATTTTTCCGTATTCTATGTCGTAGTCGAGATATTTATACTTCAAAGAGTATTGTATATTCCACATTCCTTTAAAGGTTCGGAACAAGTCGAAGCATATGTGTTGAATAACGACGATTTTCCCTTCTCGTGGCTTGCTGAGACGATGATATGATAATGATGCTTTTTGTTGTCGATGGTTCTTGTCTGTGGTTCTTGCTACGGCGTATTATTACTGAAGAATAAATATTGATTGTTGAAAATAATACTTCGTTGCATAAAATGCTCCTCCACTTTCTTTCTTTTTTTACAACATCGTAATGATAGCTCTGCTATTTATTTTCAATATATTATTATGATGACATGAAATGTGTTCAACAATAATAATAAATAATAACATACACTTTAAATGTTACTTGTATTATTATTGATTATTTTACTACTACTAATATATAATATAATAAGAAACAACAACAAAACAACACAACAAACGGAGTATAAGGTATGAAGAAATGCTGCAGGATACACAAGGCAAACCTCACTTCGACATGGTGGAAGCCGCAACAGCTACCAAAGTAGACGGGTTTCCAGTCTAAGATAGGTGTAAAAGTATTCACCAACCGATTTTAATCAGGGATACGTCGGATACATCACCCCCTTTTTCGAAGCAGTATTTTACGGAAGGACGGGCAAGGCGTACGGAGTAGGTTTGAAATACACGTTACATAAACTGAACCAAAGCAACATGGCAACGTTTGCAGGTGACGACAATGTTGAGCCGCGGTATATGAAAAGGCGAGTTAAAGCTGGCATCATCGAGGCTGACTTTGATCTGCGAGCTCTGATTGTACACTATGAAGTCGAAGCCACCGTGCTTGGGGATCATGGAGAAGCGATGCAAGTCGAAAAGAAGTCTCACACTAAACGTATACGCTTGAAGCAGTTAAACGAAAATACAAATGTGCCCTTATTGGCCGAGGAAATCGTTGAACAATGCAAGCTGATTCACCACTCGAAGCTACCACTTGTGCAAGAATTGGTGTTCAAGCTGCAACAAAGATCAATCGAGGAGGCAAATAGTGGAGGTCGCTCAAGTAGATCCAGGAAGTCTAGGTCTAGTCGCTCCTCGCGTCGTCGTAGCGACGACGACTACGATAACACCAATAATGGTTCTGGGGGACAAAACACAAATAGTGAACAGGTTCAAGGGCCGAAGGCGAACATCGAAAATGTCGATGAGTACATGGAGCTGCTTTACGATGATGATATGAAAATCAAGGTGAAGGGCACTGCAATGATTATGGATCTTGCAAGGGATGCTGGAAACCTAGAGGCGTTGATACAGAACGAGTCACTAATGGGCGCCCTGTCCCGAGTTTTGAAAGAGGATTACAAGAAGAGCATGGATTTAACAACTAATTTAATGTATATCTTCTTTAGCTTCTCAAATTTCACACAAATGCATGGAGCGTTGACCAATTATCGAGTTGGCGCAGAGACTATGCGCGTAATCGACCTGGAGGTAAGAAGACACGCATTGCGCATGAAAGAAATACAAACGATGGGTCGAATAGCAGCCTTGCAAGAAAGGGGAGAGGAAGTACCCCAGGATTTGTGGGAACTGTTACAGGAATGCAACCGTCGCGACAAGAAGAAGAAGGGCAAAAGAAAATCGAAGGAGCGATCACGACGACAAGAGCAATCCAATGCAGGCGATGTGGAAGGGAAAAGGAGAAGCGAAGGTGACGATAACAAGACCAACAATGGAGAAAACGAAGGCGGTGATAACAAAGATAAAGGCCTAAGTAGCTCCGTATCGCACAAACAGATTGATATTGAACGTGAACGAAACAAAATGAAGAAGTTTATCCGCAAACAAGACAAACTTCTATTTGTCTGCTTGCATGTTCTGATGAATATAGCAGAAGACGTACAAATTGAACGGAAAATTGTGAAGCGTAAATGCGTGAAGTTTCTGTCAGCTGTGTTGCTACGAACAAATGCAGAATTGTTAATACTCTGCGTAAATTTTTTGAAAAAACTAAGCATTTTCGAAGAAAACAAAAATCGGATGGTAGAGGATGACATCGTGCCAAAATTAGTGAAGTTTATTCCTTGCAGCAACAAAAATTTGATGAAGGCCGTTACGAGGCTGTTGTTGAATTTATCGTTTGATCCTACCTTGCGTGATCAAATGGTAAAGCAATCCTTGGTACCAAAGTTGGTTGATTTACTTAAACATGCACCATTTCGTCAAATCTCTCTGAAAGTTCTATACCATCTTTCAATGGACGATGCATGCAAATCTATGTTTACCTACACAGAGGCAATACCGATCATCATGCAGATGCTGATCAATTTCCCAAACAGCAAAATACCGATCGAGTTGATTGCACTTGCAATAAACTTGAGCCACAACGCCCGCAATGCGGAGATGATGGCAAAGGAAGGTGGTTTAAAAAAGTTGTTTCATCGTGTTTTGAGGCATCGCGATGTTCTACTTATGAAGGTTCTTCGAAACATTAGCCAACATACATACGATAAAGCATGTGAGAGTGGTAAGAACAACAATAATAGCAGTGGCAGTGGCCAGAGGGGAGAGGGAAAAAATGCGGACGATGACGGCGGTGGAAGCCGTAGAAGAAAATCCAGTAAGAGACGCTCAAAACGAAACTCATCCGTTTGGGCATCTCATGTTGTGGATCTGTTCAAGCTGTGCAAGCAGTCTGCAACTGAAAATGCAGATCTGCTGATCGAAGTGTTAGGCACTATTGGTAATTTGACAGTAGCTGATTTGCCCGATGGCATGACTTTTGCCGATTTGATCGTAAAATTCCAAATGATTGAATTTTTGCAGAGACAATTGGTGCCTGGTATGTCGCAGGACGATACCGTCTTATGCATTATCGAAGTCGTTGGATGCTTCACATCGGAGCATGAGGCTGCTCGTGTCTTAGTTGGGTCACCAATTATTAACAGCATACATGAAGTGATGCGATCAAAAATGGACGACGATGAAATTGTTCTTCAAGCTTTGTGGGCGTTTCTCCAAATTGTATGTTATGATGATACATACGAATCGTTAATTTACGAAACAAATTGCATTGATACGATTTGTTCTTGTCTTGGCAATCGTCGGAATGCAGAAGTCCGTCGTGTAGCGGATGAAATATTGACGATTGTTATGGATCGCGACAGAGTGGAAGTGGAAGTAACGCAGGAGTCGGATTCAGATAGTGACGAAAGCGAATCAGAAAGCGAATCTGATAGCGATCTTTCCGGTGACGAAGGGAAACGCGACGGCGGTCGAAGGCGTGGAAGAAAAAAGAAAGAGAAGAAACGAGTTGTTGTAAGGCGCTTGGGCGAATTAGGTAGGAAGATTCGTGCTACGCGTTACACAATGCACAATCAAGAGTGGTTAAGGTGGGCGAACGAACGGGATATGCAACAGATGGAGGAAGAAGATGACAGCTTCGACGGTATTGGACGACACAATTTTCAGCATTCGAGGTCGGACGATTCCCACGGAGATGCCATGGGGAGTGATTTGGATCACAGTGGGCAATTTGTTGGTAGCCTTGGCAGACACGAAACAGTTCAGATGGCAGGATTTGAGTCTGATGATGATGACGATTTTTATGGAGGTGGGCAAAAATTTAACGACAATGCAGCGATGTACTGAAGAAAATGTACAATGTAGACGACTAGTTCACGGAAAAAGGCGACTTACTTGCCACGCGACGATGATATTATATAAGTTAAAATAAACATGATCATCATTACACCTTTATATTTTGAATTATTACATACTATATAGCTGCTCTGTATTTATTGCTACCGTTGTGGTGTGTTGTTGGGTTTTTATTTATAATTTAGTAATAGTGGAGATTGAGCGTGGAAGCAACTAACACTACATAACAGCATGTCATTTCTGTCCTATCCTATCTACATGCGTACATGGTGACCTACTATCATCATAGAAAAAGGAAGGAAAGAAAAAAAGATCCATTTTTTTTACTACACATTATAAAATAATTACCTGTTTTCTTCTCCTTCTTAGTAGTTCTTTTATAATTAATTTTTTCCCCTCTTCTTCTTCTCTTCTCTTTCTTTCTTATTCGTTACTGCGCCATTGCACACGCGGCGTTTTGTTGTATACGTTGAACCTTTTCGCAAGAATCACAAGCAATCGAATCGATCGGCAACGAACGCAGAAAGAATTCACACGCAGACAATATATCTAACTACGTGACTCATCATATCCAAGACGATGCCTGGATCCCCAAAACGCCCAAAAAGGACAAAAACACCGAACTCGCCAAAGGCGAAAAAAAAGTCCACTCCCAAGTTGTCGATCGAAAAAGTGGAAGGTTCCTCTGACAACAACACATGGGCGTTGTATATAGTGTATATACTGGTCGTATTGTATGCATTGTGTTATCAGTTTCAATCTCCAATTGAGCCATTTCTGCTGGAGAAGTTATTGAACAATACCTCCTCCGAGAACGAAAAAGCTTCTTTATCTACAACTTACGCAAACTTGAAGTCGTTCTTTTCGGTAATCCAAGGAATAGGTTCTTTGATATTTGGTGCGATTTTAGACCGTTTCGGCGTTCGTACCGGTTTAATAATTAACTTTCTAGCTTGTGCTTCATGCTACTACACACTCTCGATTTGCGACTCGGTGGAGCTGCTGTATCTATCAAAGGTACCAGGCTTAGCGATGGCCGGCTTTTTGTGCGCACAAACCGCAGTTATAAAATTGACTAAAGCGGGCCCAGCTCGTTTGAATGCCCTCGGGCGCCTTACGACTTCCTACACCATTGGCGGCACTTTAGGCCCCTTTTTGGGAGGCAAACTTGGTGCATCTGGTGATTATTACGTCGGAGCCCGGTATGCTACGGCAGGATCTCTTCTAGCGGTTGCTTTGGTGTTTTTGCTTCCAAGTTCTATGGATGAGGATGGAAGTACTTCGGAGAAAAGAAGCGACACAGAAAAGAAGAAAGCAGCTGCGTCTTCCTCCTCTTGGCTATCGAAAGTTTCATCCATATTGTCGTTAGTATGGATTTTCTTATTTGTGAAATTAGCGACTTCAATCGCAAATTCAATGGCCAGGTCATCTCAACCCTTAATTTTGAAATCCTTGGGAGCAGACGAATCATTGATGGGCACTGTTATGGCAGTTCAATTTGGATTTGGCGGTTTTGCTTGCGCATTTCTATTGTCGCCAGTGACAAAATTAATGGGTGGGCACGTTTCAAAAGTTGTCAGGAACTGTGTACTAGTCATGGGGGTTATATACATCATGCAAATGGTTTTGTATTCAAAATTTATGGAGCCTTATGAAATAATTGCAAAGGATGGTCTAGGAAGACAGAGACCATTTATAGCAGTTGCGATGTTGTTGGCGCTTTTCCAGTTCAGTTTGGGTACTTCTATTACCGAAAATACTTCAGAGATCGTGCCCAAAAAAATGCAAGGTACTTTGATGGGCATGGAACATGCAATCTTTGCTTTGTCGTACTTGATCGGGCCGCAAGTTGGCATACATACTTATGGCATGTATGGGATCACGGGCCTTTCACTAGGGTGCGCAAGTATTTTTGCAACTGTATACTTTATGTTGTTGGTATGTAAAATTCCAGAGCATAGCAACAAGAAACAAGAATGACTAGTTTGATATTTCAATGTGTGCAACAATAGTGCAGTGCATACCATGACACATTTGATACTTAAAATATAGAGATTGAATTCTTAAAAAATGCAAATCTATATTTTACACACACACACACACACGTGTACGTTTTTAATCTTTTTTATATATTTTTTATTTTTATTTTCATTTATTTATACCAGATCAGCACCGTACTTTAGTTAATTCTTTTCAATCACTACAGCCTATTGCCGCGGGGCAAGACGGTCGTCCCCCCCCCCACATCTTCTACAATAGCATCTTCTAGGGCTCGAATTCTATCTTGACCCCAGAAGACATGGTCATTCCCGTAAGTAAAGCTTGGCACTCCCCACACTCCTAGGCTAGACATTTCTTTTTGATTACTCTTTTCGAATTCACGCCAAGAATTATCCCCAAGTCCGTGGTTACTCTGCAGATACACTTGGGCAATATTCCAGTCTAAGCCGGCTTTCTCCACAATGATTTTCATTCCAGCATCAGTTGCAGGATCAATTGCTTTAGACCAGACACAAATAGAAAAGGATCTTAAAAATGCCTCTTCTTTTTTTTCTGGAACTACATATTTAAACCATAGGACAAATGCACGAATAGTTCCAGCACCCACAGGGTCCGAGAACGAGCCCCATGGAAAACCAATTTGGTACGATTCACGCATCGCATCACTCATGATATAGAATCCTTTCTTTGGTTTAACAGGTAGTCCTCGCATAACCATGGGTAGTACCGGTTTGGTTTCAACAGGGATGTCCCAGGCATTCCCAAGCTTATAAATTCGATCAACAGCCAATTGAGAATATGGGCTGCGGAAGCTGTAGTACATTACAATTTTATTTGACGGCGGGCGTACTTTAATGTTGTGTATATTTGGGACTTTTAGAGCCCTTAGATTATAGTTTTGGGTAAAAAGTGGCCTTTGATGATTCAATTGGCCTAAGTTATGCTTCAACAGCCTCTTTTCTAGATGAAACAAGCGGTCGACACCCCAGTAAAAGTCTGGCTTCATATACAGCATTCCAGGTAAGTAATGGCCTAATTTTTTCAAAGCTTCTATGTTAGAGACGATAATGTTTCTGCAGCGACGCTTGTTCGACTTGTCCATGTCATGAAGCCGACCATTTATCTTGGAATTGGATGATTTGCTTTCGTTAGATTTACCTGTAGTAGAGAAAAGTAAATTGCCAATTTGAATGGCAGTGTCTAAAAATTTGATACAATTAGTGGGGCTTAGTCCATTCGAGTCTTTCGAAGTTGAAGAAGAGCGTTGGTCTTCAAATAAGTGCTCTACAATTTCAACCAGTACCATGTCATAAACAAGGGAGTTGCTATTGAAGTCTTCAAACTCTATCTCAGCAGAATTTGATACCTCCAAAGGTTTTAATCCATGTGTTTTTGCCATGGCTTGGCAGTCCTTGACTGCCCACTCCCATTGAGTTTTGTACTCAGCGGAGTGTCCAGCAATTTCTTGGTCAAGAAGTGGACTAACAATTTTTGGTAAAATGCGGACGTTATATCTTGTGACCAAAACCTTTAGCGCCTGAAGCAATACTGTAGAGTGAGGATCACTTGGTGCATGAAAGAGAGTAATCACGGGAATATTACCTTCGTCGACCAGCATATCCCGGGAAAGGAATCTGCGCCTCAACTCATCTGTTTTTGTGAGTGTGTAAAAAACCCATGATTTCAAGATGTTGAATAGGGTGCCTTGGGGTTGCAACGCCAAGGTTTTGTATATAAACAGCATGGCACCGACAATGGCTGAATTCTTGATTAAGCTAGTGAAAAACGCGCCCATTTTGTAACGCTGATAAACTTGTGTGCTACAGGAAAGCTTGTGTCCGTCGCTACAGAAAGCGTGTATCCGTCGTCGGAAGTTGGAGACTAAGGATGTAAGGTGAAGAGCAAACAGAGACATGATTGATGAGGAGGAGAGATGATCCCAAGAAGAGATATAATAATAGACTACTACTCCTCGTAACAATAATTATATAGGAAGGAGGAGGAGAGAATTATTATATAATATAATATACACAGTGTAGTAAAATAATAATAATAGCCATAATAATAATAAGAAAAAAATGAATGAAGTGTTAATAAAGTAAAAAAAAAAGTGGGTAAATTATACAGTCCTTCTCGGTTGCAGGAATCGCGTGACGGCGGGGCACTATCTCTTTGGCAAACCATTGCCCTGGCCCCTCTTTTCCCTACTTCGCCTTCTACCTATTCGTTCGCGATCAGACGCGGACGAATAGCTTTCATCCTTATTTTTCTCGGAAGCCGTGCCGCTGCTTTTGTAAATCGGACCGGTTGCAAACATCATCAGCTTCATCGGCTTGTCCACCAGCATCGTGTAGATACCGTTTGCACCTAACAAAAGAATCTGGAAATAGATCAATCGCTTTGTGGATCGCTTCATGATTTTATGCTCCTTGCCTCGAACGGTATATTTGAATAGAACGATGCCGTTGTCCGTATTCCCAAGTGTTTGCTGGTAAATCAAATACAGATTGCATGCCACAAATATCAAACCAACGCAAAGTACTATGTATCGACTTTTCGTAATCATGGAGTCGAGAAACACAAAACTGCTTATGAGCATCATATACACAAATCCAAGGGCTGGCGAGCCTTCATTTTCAGGCTTGCTGATGTTGATTGCGCAGTTGCAAATACCCAAGACAATAGTGATGGCTACATTTGGTTCTATCAACAATCGTTTTGCCATCACAACCGAAATATTATTATAGAAAAGAAACCCGAAACATATCATCACTGTTCCACCAAACACAATTGCCATGGCTTGAAGGGCGTCGAAAGCCGTAACCCTGTGCAAGATGAAGCATAACAATGTGGCAAAACACAGCGGGACTAACGCGTATTGCCCGTATTTCAGACGTCTTGCCGTCGTGGCATCGCCTTGCTCTTGTAGTGCTACCACGTCTGGTCTGTACAAGGGTCCAGTTGCAAACATCATCAGCTTCATCGACTTGTCTACCAGCATCGTGTAAATACCGTTCCAACTAAAGAACAAAATCTGGAAAAAAATTGATCGTTTTGTTGACCGCCTCATGAATGCATATCGTTCGCCACCAATGGTGTAATGGAACAAGGCGATGTCATCATCATCGCCAAAGGTATAGTAATGAGCGTGGTAAAGGGTTATGGCAACAAATACAGTACCGCAGAACAGTACAAAATATCGACTTTTCGTAATCACGGCATCAATAAGTATGTAAGTTACTGTGGCTAACCAATACATAGACCCCAAGACTGGAGATTCTGGTCTATACGGCATCCCTATATCGATAGCCCAGTTGCAAAGGGCCAATATAACTATAAAGATGATGTTCAGCTCTTTCAGTAAACGTTTCAATATCACGAACGAAACATTATCATAACACAGACATCCATAACATACGATTGATACCGCAAACGAGATTACGCATACGGTGATGGGAATCTTTGTCGTAGTAAGATAATCGCTGATTACGTAAGATCCCGCAGTTACGATACATGATAGACTTAGTGTGCGCTGAGCCCATAGGATTCGCTTCTCAGCGGCGTCGTCAACGAACTTTTCTTCCCCAAACACGAGTACGGTTCGACGCCTCGATCGATCTGACCAAGAGTTGTGGCTCCACGCCCGACCACGCCAGGGTTTCTCGTCTCCCGTGGGGGGCAGTTCGACATCTATCGTGCTTGCGGTGGTGGCCATACCGTCCGCACTTGGCGCCCGTGGAAACCCGACTTGGGCATGACTGTCGCCGATGGGCATGGGGCATGAGGACACATGAGACATGAGAAACATGAGAGTTGCACACATATTATTTCATTGTAGTGTGTAGATAGTAGTACACAGTACACAACAACAATATCAAACTACTACATCAACGAAGAATCAATAAATAAGGAGAAGACAAGGAGAACAGAAAGGGTGGGTCGATGAGATGCAGTATTTAAGATAAGAATAAGTATCCCCCCACTATAATAATATATTGAATATTCTATGACACTAAAATCATACTGTATCGTGCATATATGATACGCTCAAAGGTAGTAGGCTATGTAGTAAACCCCGCCTATACATACATATACATATACATGTATTCCAACCAGAGCTGTAATCCTGTATTGTTAGATACTCCAATAAAGCGTCTGTATTATTCGATGTCGTTACTTTAGCTATGACGTTATCGTATGTTATGCAATGGCTTCTGCCTCCTTTACCTACTATGCTATGGACACTAAGGATCTACCCTAGCAACCACCATGTGCTGCGTACACATTTCTCCCTGTCGTTTTTAAATTAGAACTAATTTAAAATAATAATGCCAATAATAATTATATAATTGTGAAATAATGGTGAAATTCCTCCTCCTCCTCCTCTTCAAAAATTCATTATTATTATCAATTTCAATGGTTTTTAAATAGATCAAGAAAAGTACTCATTACAATAAGAACTTCGTCGTTGGAATTTTTTTGGTAGTAGTAGTAGTAGTGGTGGTAAAGGGTAGGAGGAAACGCCAACCGCATCAGACGGCGTTCATGCCTCAGATTGGCAACGGTTGAAGGAAAGACTAGATTTCTCGCCGCGCAACACAGAGCCGCATTGGTAGATTGTCGCGCCGACATCACCATTTTCATTATGCAGCCGTGGTTAGTTGGTGTGCTGGTGACTGTAGTTTCGGCCTTCTTCTCTACTACTGGGCTGTTGATGCAAAAGTATGCTCACATGAAGGAGGCTGAGCTGATGAAGAAATCAGGAGGAACCAAGGGGTACGTAAAGTGCTGCGGAATCCCCTGTAACGCATGGTTCGTTTCAGGTTTCATTGTGCTAGCCTTCGTGCCTCTGCCATTGGATTTTATCGCCTTGTCCAACGCGGGGCAATCCTTGATAATCCCCGTTGGAACTGGAATGACAATAGTATGGAATCAAATACTCAGCCCGTTGGTGCTGAAAGAAAAGTTCAGTAGGCAGGACGCGTTCTCCACGGTTATCATTGTAATCGGTGTTTTAGTCAGCACACTTTTTGGCACTCACGCGTCGCCTAGCTACCCGGCAAGTGTTCTTATAGGTTTTGTCGCCGAACCAGCTTTCATTGTGTTGCTCGTTTTTGCTGTTTTTTCAACTGCATTTGCGTTGTCAATTTTGCACGTAGACCGCATCCAGCAAAATTTCTCCCCTGAAATCCAACTTTTAGCCGTTGGCTATGCACCGGCGGTATTCGGTTCCATGCAAATTATGTGTTTTAAAGTAGTTGGAGAACTTAATAAAAATACATTTCAGGGTGTAAAAGTCATTGAAGAATCAACAGTAAATGGTACCTTAGTTCAGGTGGAAAAGGTAGTGGTAGTCAATGAGTTCACTTCCTGGCGAATTTACACGTTCTTACTTTTGGTGATTATCTTGGCAATTTATCAGTTCAAATACATGAATTTAGGCTTATCGTTGCACCACGCTATTAAATACCTCCCGATTTACAACACGTTTTTGTTGATTGCGTCCGTTGTTGTGGGTTCAATTTTTTTCCAAGAATATGCAACGTTTCACCCTATCGCATTTCCAATAGGTTGCATCCTACTAATTATTGGTATTAGACAGTTAGCCCACCAGCAAATGGCAAGGGTAGACCCGATGCTGTTGACACCGGATTCCAACGTGTTAACAGACAAGAAAACTTTAAGTGGAAACCCAAAAGTTCCGATAGAAAATGAAGATGCCTTACCACTTACTGCCTTGGCTGCCAGTCCATTTCATGCCTTAAAGGCAAATACGTCAGGCCATGACACCAATGCAAGCACTCCAAATCGACCACGTGGTTCGTTGGAGGAAGATTTTAATTTCGATAGCAACTTTGACCAGGAGAAGAGAGCAGACTTTTTACTTCCTCATGAGGATGGTTTTACACCAGCAGTTTCGGATTCTATTAAAAAGGACAGCAGCAACGCTTTGTTATCGAATATGGAGGAATTGACGCCCATCAAGAATGGCATACACCTTGGGGGATCGAAGGTCGTGAGCGATCAGCTGCGCCCGAATCAATCCGATGGCACCGATAGGTTGCTGCGAACTTTATGAAGAATTAGTTTATCTTCTCTTAAAAAAATATTGAAATACGTAAAACGCATACATATGTGTGTGTTAATTTTTATCAGAGAGCGTATGAATCGAGCTGTAGGGTATAAAAAAGTAAAAACTAAATATGCACTACACACCCTTTTCTATGAATTCTAATTAAAAGCCTCCACAATCAGCAAAGTCAACCTACTTTTATCGAATGTGGACAATTTGGCCTTTTTATTTGTTTGATAGCCTGCCATGTGCTACAAACCGACGCTATCGTCGCAAATATGAGCAACATCCACGCCCATAGTAGTGTCGACGATTTTTTCATGTTGTCAAGTACTTGCTCCCTCTCTACCTCCATTTCTTTATGCGGTTCATTAGCCCCAGGGAGGTGCTGGAGCTTGTGTTGACGGCGCAAAGAGATATACATTAAACAAGGTATGATATACGCAATTATAATGGATATCGAGCTACCCAAAATAGACCAAATTTGTACCACCGACGACACGTGCAACGCAATTTGAGAACTACCAGCCAAAATAAATATGGTCAAGGCGACATGGATTGGTAAGGCCAAAGTAGCGCCATCATCGCTGTCTTGGGAAACAGAGGCCGTTGAGCTTGCTCTCTGTTCCGAAGTGCTCCTACCTTGTGCCAGCGTAGGGTTTGAAACACCGAGGAAATCATCACCGCTATCTGCTGCCCCGCCAGTGTGATGTGCTACTCTATTTTCACCAGATTCGTTTATAGTCCTATAGTTGTTTCTCAATGATTCATTGTATCTTGCGGAAATGTTCGCTGGACTATCGGTTATGAAGGTCCCAATGGGGGATAGTAAGCCGGCTGGTGCAACCGGGTTCGAGAGAAGATGCTCATCGGTCTTCGAAAGCAGCCGCGTTGATTCTGTGTGTTTTTTTGACGTGCTTGAACCGCCGACCGACTTATGCTTGCCGCTGCAGCAAAACATGACGATGAGACGGCCTAATACCGTCCTGCACGGTAACACAAGTAGTGGAAATGACATCGCCAAAGTTATGACCAGCCCGACACGACCAACAGATATAATTGGATCGTCGTTCTTATAGTTGTTTAAAATATCGCCACAAGTCAAATCCAACGAGAACAAATAACCACAAAATGCAATGACTATGTAAAGGCTTAAACATATGCCAATGGTAGAATGAATCATGCGCTGGATCCTCTTCTTCGTTGGTTTGATCAATTCCTTGTTTGTTGGTAGTACGTTGAAGTGGCACAAGTAAGCTACTGTTGAAATAGGCAAAGCGTACATAAAATCGTTGAAACTATTCGGCCACACCTTGATGTGCTTTAAAACAGTGCCGTTACGAAGCCCAATAGGAGCGCTACCAACACCAGTGCCAGACCCAGCCATAATGACTCCATACATGTCCACGAAGGAGGCAGAGACGTTTGTGGCGTTGCTGGGGTGAATTATGAAGTGCGTTGGCGTAGCTGTGACTAATTTATAGAACAGCACCATGCCCAAAACAGAAATGCTAAGTATTGACAAAAAGCTGGTGAAACGTAACGCGTTCAATTGCCTGAAGAATGACAATGGTCCTACGACGCACATAAAACCTACCATAACGTAAAATCTCGCAAGGTGGTTTGAAAGCGACGTGTCTACAAAAGCGGTGAGCAGTGGTTGCAGTAGGTCTGCGGCGAGAACAAAATACGCTGCAGCGCACAAAAAAGTCAATAAAAACAGTAGCACCAGTAGCAAAACACGCGCAGGCTCCCCTAAAGTCTTCGCGGCAACATCTTCGTAGCTGAGATCACCCTGTCTCCTGGACATTGACAGCAATAAATATATCGAAAAGTCAGACATTGCGGCTGAGGCGACCAGGGCGAGAGGCCCGAACACAACCCCCATCACACTGAAAGTAAATGGAAGTGAGAGCACCCCACCGCCAACGACGGTCGATACCAGGTTGAAAATGGAGGTCCTCAACGTCGCTGTCCTAACCATTGTATATGCTCAGCAAGACGCAATAACGTGGCCGTAGATCAGTGGAGACAGATGCGGTGGTCACTGGCCCATCTTCAAATCCACGTCGTCATATCTATATCCACCACCACCCACAACAATAGGAATATATATAATATTATAAGAAGGAGCGAGAGGAGCAAGAAGAAGAAGAAAGAATAAAATTCATTCATAATAAATGTTGTCCTCGTATGTAGTAAGAAGGCGAAATCATCTTAGTAGTGTTGTAGTAGTAGCTATTGTTGGAGAAAAAAAAATAATAATAATAATTGAAATAATAGAGAGAGATTTTAAGATAAAAAATAATAATAAATATAAAATAAATTTTAAAATAGTAGTGAGAAGAAAGAAGAAGAAGATTGATGAAGATGAGGAAGAAGAAAAAAAAAAAAAAAGAAGACGATATGATATGATGATCAATTTTGCAGCAGCAGAGCGAGGATAGAAGAAACGGAGACGAGTGTGATAGGGCGACGGTGATTGGCGATGACCTCTACTGTGACTGCGATTGTGCGTATCGGTGCATGACTCTGGGCCAGCACCCTGCTGTTTTAGACCAACCTACAGGTTGACATGATGGCAACACGCATGGCAAAGAAGTTTTTCTGCGCCATGTGGCTGCTTTCAAGTGTGGTGCTGCACGACATCTTTCAAAGAACATTTGCTTTAAAATGTCCCCGTGGCGAAGGAACCCCTGTGGTAAACGGGTCAGGTACTTGTTCCAAGTGTTCTGCTGGGCAACATTCACCGGCAGATAGCATTCCGCTTAAGGCTACGTGTACCGGTTATTCCTGGAGGGTTAGCTGGGAAATCCAGAGTGGAAAGACGAACAAGAAGATTGCGTCTGGAAGAGCGGGTGAGATAGTTCTTTTTGCTGCTACCGGTAGCATACTTGTGTCAACGAACTCCAGGTTCGGCCTGTGGAACGGTGCAACTTTAACTATTTCTTCGCGCAACGAAGAGATAACATATTTACGTAAGTGGGCACCAACATTCAGCTCTCACAGGGTGCGCGTAAATATACCCGAAATAACTTCAGCGTGTGTCGCATGCAAAGCAGGTTTCTACGGAGACGAAGAAGGTCAACGATATTGCAAGAGCTGCCCACGGGGCAAATACAACGATCTGAAAGGTCAAACAAGTTTTGCGGCATGTAAAATGTGCAATAGCGGACGTTACAGCGCTGATAACGGAGGAAAGGCTTGTAGTAATTGCAGTGAAGGCCAATATAATGACGAAAAAGGTCAATTTTCGTGCAAAGATTGTGAAGCTGGTAAATTTAATGGTGAAGTCAATCAAGCAACAGTTACATGCAAAGTCTGTCCTAGAAATACTTATGCTGAATGGGAATCTACTCGCGAATGTACTGAATGCTATTATGACCAACCATTTACAGCCTTCCCTGGGGCTACATCAGAAAAATTTTGCACAGCACGCGTTATGTGCGATAAAGGCTATGGACAATCATACACGAGGAAGCCAATATTTTCCTCATGGTCGCCTTATGGTAGTGAACGAATGATCCTAAGTGCAAATGAATGCCAAATTGCGATACAAAGCTTTGATGCAGAAGATTACATCTGGGGTGGTATAATGAGTGAGAAGAATGCTCCAGCTGGCTGCTTCCGTAGAAATTCTGCAACTCAATTGTGGTATTTCAATGTATATGATTGTAAGGATCAATGCAACTTAGACTATTACTTCGAAGTCCTTATTCCAATTTTAGGATGCTCAAAATGTTTACATAATTATTATTCACCAGGGAATAGAAAACGCGATGATGGTATTTGCCAAAAATGCATGCCAAAGGGTTGCTTTTTGTGTCCAGCTGGAACTTTTCGAGCTTACGCACAAGACAATGTATGCCTACCAGGCTACAAAAATACACCCGCCTGCTTTGCTTCTCTGTCAGTGGCCAACACCCAGTACTACGATCCATCCATATGTCGATTATGTCCTGTTGGAAAATTTTGGCTTCAGGTGCACAAGAATACTTTATGCAGTGATAGCTGCATTAGGGGAACAATCATACGTAATGTGACGTTTTCAACTGCATCAATCTTGGACAAACCAATACATACAGGTGGGAATTTTTCTAGCCAGATTAGGAGTGTATGCGAACCCTGTGCAGTCGGAAAAATCGAATGGGGCGGCGTCTGTCGCTCTTGCAGCTCTGGAAAGTATCAAGATATGGAAGGTGGCACAGATGCATGTAAAATTTGCCCAAGTGGAAAGTACGCAAAGGGCAAGGCAGCGAAAACGTGTAAGACTTGCATTGCTTTTTGGATGATCACTGATCAGCGTAGAACCAAATGTATATTTAACCCAATTATTTATTTGGTTTTTGGGTTTACAGTTGCCATCTTTGTCTTCTTGAAAGTCTATTATAATTTGAAGAAATCTGCAATGCACTCTGCCAATGAAAAATTTCAAAATGATTTAAATGCTCTTGGAGGTATGGATACACTTACCAATCTGAGAAATTCATTTAGTTTTGGCATGAACGAGCCACTAATTCCCAACACTGACCGCAAAGTTGAATTGGATTTGGTTGAAGTTAAAACATCTCGTGAGGACGAACAGGAAACAACAATCAGCAGCACGCCGCTGGAAGTGATCGATGCATGGGAAAAATTAGAGTACAAAATTTACCGGGCAAAAAACTCTAAAGAATTGACCCAAGCCTTTCATGACGTTTTACAGTTTTCGAAAAGGTTGGATGTCAAGGAATTTTTGAAAACGAAAAAGCAAAAAATGCTTTCGATATCGATGTCCAAAAAGGGTGGGGGGGTTATTCGTACTAGCTTTGACGTACACAATAATTTACCAATACAAAGCAGAGGCGTTAAAGACCAAATATGGGATGAAAGTGTGGCGAAAATATTTGGAAAAGTGCTTCAAGTTCTTTCGTAACAGTTGCGATGTGCGTTATGCGCGCGTACTTATGTCGGGGACATGTCGTCGTCTTCAATGTACAACATGGTGTTTGAATTTTACTAAGACTAAAGACTACCCTGTATGTACCCTACTAGCCGCTGTGTGGATGTGTGTGCAATACTCCTCTGACTCTCCTCTCCCCTTTTTCTATTATATTTTATTATCATTTTTTATTGTATGTTATTATGTTGTGTTGTTATTATTATTAATTATTTCAAATTTTATATTATATTTTAATATTTTATTTTAATTAGTTGTTAGTAGTAGTAGCATGCACGTATAGCAGTCTTCTCCGTCTACCACTCACCATGGGCCGCGTGCCACGGGAAACCTTGAGAAGTACAAGTCACCGCCTCTATTCATCCAGGCGAGAAAGTGTAAGTGATCGCATCAAGCAGGAGGTGAAATCGCTATTCTTTTGAAAATGGTAAGTCTTAATTTGTCCCAGACAAGCCCACTGCAAAACATTTATGACTGTACTGACACTTAGATTTCTCTCTGTTGACTAGGCCGCAATATTTAATTCCACCAGCTGGTCCATCTGCATCCTTTTGTTGATTTGTGGATGCTCCTACCTGCATACTAGATGGGACCCTGACGCCTCCTTAAGGGGTGTACATAAGGATACAGGGTATCAAAAAGGTATTACAGGCATAGGGTGGAAGTTGGCACGCATCGGAGAGCGAAAAAGTCCCTATGTTGCATTTTTATGTGCCTTTTTCTCCTTTTACATATTGTTCTTTAGTTGAATTTGGCTGGACCATTTCTATTTGTTGTTGAGCAGGGATATTTGGCAGCAAAGAAGATAGAAAGAAGGATATGAGGCCGAGAAGCCACTTGTAAAAGAAGCTTTTGGCTTTATGTCTGCTGGCATTGCGAGGTTGGGGTTACCTACTCTATCTAATACTATCGATCTTACGTATATTAGACGATACACACACACACACACACACTATTTTTACCACACACATACACCCCGTCCATTCGCACTTATGATTCTTACATGTTAGTTTGCCACACTCTTGGGTATACCAGGCAAAGATTTCAACCTGAGTATTGAATCGAAGACGCATACTCCTCGGAATTTACTGCCCCTTCCTAAGTTGTTAATTGACAACATATTCAATACGTATGTTAAGTTTTATGTGTAAGTACATTGTTGTTATACGTGGGGGAACAACTATATAACAACATATTATTATGTGAATCTCTTTTTGTGTGGTGTGTCGTTGTAATTTTTATCATGAATGATACACTTCTTACTTCCTCCATTATTTAGCGACGCGACTCTTCCTAGTCTTTTATACAATACATTTGTTCGTTGTTACACTACAATCCCGTCCCTATCAAAAGAAAGGATCCTTACTACACCAAAAACAAACCCCTTAATTCAAGAAAATCTGGCATGGATATAGCATTGTAAAAATAAAAAAATTAAGGTTTTCTCGTCACGTGCAGGATTTGAACCTACGCGGGCAGAGCCCAGTAGATTTCAAGTCTACCGCCTTAACCACTCGGCCAACGTGACAATAATGTTGGTATTATATAAAAGAATATGAAATTTTTTGATATATATATTTAGTATAGTAGTTACTATGGGAATAGCACTGGGACAGTCCATTTACAAGGGCATACTATAGCGATGGTCTCCAACTTCCGCACGAAACCTTAATAAGGTTGTAAAAGGGGTACCTGTACTTCTCCTTTTTGCCCCAGCATAACCATCAGACTTTTTCTTTATTAATCTTATTTATTATTATTTTTTCCTATTCATGAACTTGACTACAACGTAAATATACACATAATAATAATAATAAGTAATAATAATAATAAATAATAATAATTTTTTTTTTTATTATTTTTTTTTTATAATAAAATAATATATTATTATTGTTTTTTTACTACGCTGACTCCGGCTCTGCAATTTGATGCTTATTCGATTGTGTTGACCGCAAAGAACCAAGCAAAAAATTTGCGGATAAGCTGCCACTACATTGACGATGGGAGCGTGTCTAAAGAAGCATGTAAGTACTCTAAAGGTAATACAGCAACTCGAGGCAGGTGAGTACTCTGACGTGATTAAGGAGATCGATGAACTGGACGTGAATCCTGTAGGCAAAGACCCGGCGGGTAGGACTCCTTTTGGAGTTGCGTGTCGAAAAGGCCAGGCGACCGTAGTAAAGCATTTTTTGGAGGGCAATCACAAGAATCGAATTACACAACAATATCGATCGCTGGGACTTATCAATAACTGCAAGGGGGAGACGAGCGGAGACGTGGTCAAACTTCTTTTGGACGATAGCTATGGCGTTGTCGCCGACATCCACTATTTTGACAAAGACACTATCAGCACAGCTTTGCACGAATGCGTGCGGAAGCGCTCCAACATGAACCCAAAGCAATTAGCCGAGAGGGCCATGGTTGTTGGTGTATTAACAAAAGCAGGCGCAAACTTGTATGTAATTTCTCAAGGTTTCAATCTGACATCACTACTACATTTCCCTTCGTGCATCGTTGACTAACAAAGCATTTTTTCTACCATTAAAATTCTAGAAAAATGGAAAATATAAAATCGGAGACACCATTGGACGTCGCCTTGCAAACGGAATTTGAACGTGGGGCGTGCAACATTATAATGGGAGGAGGCGATCTGATGCACGTGACGAAATTCATGAAATTAAGCAAGATCAACAGCGAAAACTGGGTTGCCAACTCCATATTGGCAAAGTACGCTTTCAAGCATCCCTTATATTTAAAGAAAATAAAACAACAGTTTCACCAGGAGTTTGACCCCGACGGTAGTGGGGAACTTGATAAAAAAGAGTTGCTACGGTTCATAGCGTTCCATGTCAAAATAGCGTTCCAAAATGGGCAAAAGCCTGTCACTGAATTTAATGATGACGATGGTTCACTAGAAATCTCCGATATTATGCGCTTGTTAGAGACTCGATGCCAAAGCTATCTGGAGCAATTTCATGTTCTTGACGAGGATCAAAGTGGCACTTTTGGATGGTATGTACCGAATGCCTTCTCATACAGCATTTGAATCGCTAGATAACGCTACTTTCTCCTACAATCTATTTACAACTAACTGATGTGCTCGTTGTGAACATTTAATTGCAGGAACGAGATGGTCCCTATCATTGAAAAATTCTACAAAAACATGTGGACGTCGACAAGAAAAGAAACGGATGGGCGAAACGAGTGGTTGAGCGCCGAAGAGGAGAAGGAGTTGAAATCGAAGTTTCAAATCATTGTAGCGAATGTCCGGACACAAAGCAGTGTGGAACACAAGACCGCGCTTCATCATCGACGAGACAAATCTGCGAAAACAATCAAAGGGCAAATCAAAGGTGTTACGAAAGGAACTGGGAAAAAGTACAAAGTGGTCCACAAACAGGTCCGAACTTCCGGTCCAGTTGCGCATGATTTGCCTGAGGGATGGGTTGCTCATACAGACAAAAACTCTGGAAAACAATACTATCACAACCCTAAAACTGGCCAAACACAATGGAAAAAACCAAAGGCGTAGATCACGTGAAAATAATTTCATTCATCTTGAATTAGGCAACACGGTAAAGTGTAGCGAAATGACGTATTAAAATAAAGATTAGCCTCTCTAAAAAACGTATCTTTTGTATTAAATATTGATGACGCGCGGTAAATTAGGATAAAGTGCACAAAATATCATCAATATCTGTATAAATATATCTTAACTAATAAGTTAAAATACGTATAAGAGTTTAAAGGGGTTTACTAAGTGACCACCGGGGGGTACACTATCGATAGGTAAATTCAATTTATATGTACATATACTTATATCAAATTACTATCATAATGCATGTTAAAGAAAAGCGCGCAAAAGTCTCTTGGCAACGCAATATCTTACATGCTTCTTACTTTTCTCTGTCATTTGTTTCTCAAAGATTTCACTTACGAATTTGCGTTTTTATGCGAATTTTTTCATTTTTGGATAAATGCCCATCGAGTATACACCCCTCGACAAGCAAGATATCGAAACAAAATGGTATTGGAAAAGCCACTAAAATGTTTGTCTCAATCATTATACATCTTCAGATGATGCACTGCAATCATACTTAGCATCATCCGCCTTTGTTACAGTTTTCGTCACTATCGTTTAACTTGCGAAGGCGAATTTGCATGACCTGTTGCAGTATTTGCATTTGTATCAAGGGTTTCATCTCCTCAAACGGTTGTCGCGTGCAATATATGTCTTGCTCTTCTAATGGAATTTTGTCCAGCTTTTGATTCCATGCACGAACGACCGGGTGCAATTTTTTCATCTTCTCCTCTAATTCACCAATGCTTAGAGTGAGCATTACTTTTTCCACCTTTTGGCCATACACTTGCAGTTCCTGCTGCCTGCTTTTTCGCGCTTCACTCAGTTCTTTACCATGTAGTGCAACTAAGAACCGCTCTCGTTCGACCTCTTCGAACTGTTGGTATCGTTGATACAGCGCAAACTCTCTTTTCTGATTCACGAAGTACTGTAAGGCATTGTTTAAAAAGTCATCGCCCACCTTAGATGACGCACCCTTCAAAACAACCCTTCTCCAAATTTCTTTACTTTCATTCTGAAAACGATTTCTTAGCACTTCCTGTTTCTCCCTCGGTTTCAAGTTTTCGGTACCTTTCCCCATCGTTTCCACATATGCATCGCTCAGCAGATATTTCTCGCAAGCATCCAAAAAATCCATCACTTGATCTAGCGTATAGCCTAACGGCGATACATGTTGATCGGATGCAACAGAACTCATTTCTTGAGCACCACTTTCAAGTGCGTAGAAAGCGTGTTGTCTGGTAGTTGTAGCTAGGCGACTTCGACTGGTTCTCCCAACATTCGCTATCGCAAATTCTTCTTTGTCTTCTTCTTCTTTTTTCCTCCTCACCTCCTTGCTGACTTCATCCATCATTGGGGATGATGTTATTAGACTACGCATGAGATATACGCACTCCTCGTACTGCTTTGCTTAGGCCATGTTGTATGAACTAACTAACTAGACTAATAAAAAGAAGGAGAATAAGATTGATCATTTTTTTTTTATTGTTATTATTATGTGTTGATTGATGATGAGATAGAAATTCTTCTTCTACTACTAATACTTACTACTAGCTACTGGGAAACTTTCAAATTGTTGTTGTGTGTTTTGTTGTTTATATAGGTGTGTTTTTGTTGTTGTAGTATGAAAAATAATTAGCGCTGCATGCTAGGCTACGTAGTAGTAGTAGAACCAATTTTTACACATCATAGAAAAAAACAGTTTTTTCACAAACAACTTGCAGTGTGCTAAAAACATCTTCTACTTCTTGCTTCTAGCTTTACGTTGGTTTATCTTACGCTTCAACATTTTCAATTTTGACTTATCTACATGCTGTGGAGCTTGGTCTCCGAACCCATCCAATCGTCTGTGCACAGTAACGACTGAATTGTCTGAATCACCTTGTATATGGCGTTTGATGGGCAATCTGGATCTTACTTGGGCTTGCTGTTGATACGCCGGAAGAGGAGCGTCGTCATGATTTCTCCTTCTGCATTCGTCATTTCTATGTTCTTCGAACTTTTCGCTCATATTACTAACGGCATATTGCCCCGTGATTGACATAGTTCGCTCATTAATCCACGTTACATACTCGCTATCAATGCCACTACAATGTTTTTGGTAGCATACGCCCAACTTACGATATCTTTCAATGAAATCAAAATTGGTCATATTGAACTTTGACGAGGACAAGACAATCGAAACACGCCGTAGGCACAAAGGACATAAATGCATCACACAACTTCTTATATCACTTACACTCTCCGGAGACAGTAAACATTTGTACATAAAGCATGGCTTCATTTTTAAAAGAGTCTGGTATACGCACCTTGCTGTAATTCGCATCATGTCGACTTTACTATCGTATGCACCAAAGGTACTTAGAATTAATATCTTAAAATCTTCATAGTACATGCCTTCCGGTACGATTAAATCGTTATTTGTATATAAGGGTGCATTGGCAATGGCAAAAAGAATTTCCTTATTTGTGTTCTTGTTGCCTTGTGAGCGCTTTAGCGTATCAGCGATAGCATCGATAGAAAAGCACTGCCTTGATACACCTCCGACCACTAGAACTTTCGAAGGAAAATACTTTAGTCTTTGCTTGCTACTAAGCGTTGGTATTACTCGGGCACTGACAGTTTTCGGGAATGATATTGCCTGCGTATACTCTAGAATCATCTCAAACTCATTTTGTATGCTTCCGACTGGGACCATAACAATGTCATATCCATCTAATTGCTCGTTTACCACCCTTATGCGACGTTGAAAGTCCAAAAAAACCTCTTGCTCTGCAGTGTCAAAGCGATCCTGAAACTGGAAAAAACAGTCTCCGTCCTGCTGCGTCAATGCTTTCGCTATGAGTGGGGCACGCGGTTTTGGGCCTAAAAGGACATTGTCCCAGGGCATAGCATGTATAGCCAATGCAAGTATTTGTCGTCTGAAATACCCTGCTGGTGTCAGGATATTCCGGCTGCGTTGCTACGGTGGTGGAGTAGTAAGGACAAACATGATAATGATGATGAATGACGATGACGGTAGGTATGTTCTAGTGTGTCTTCATAGTTGTTCCTATTATTTCATTGAATAGTTTGTTGATGATACTACTTATACTAACAATTTAAATTTAAAAATTATTTTATTAAAAAAAGCAGTGTAGCTAGCCCCAGCTAGCCCGCTACGAAGCCCAGGCAAGCATAAGCACTATTATTATTATTATAATATTATTTATTATTATAAATTTCTCTTTTTTTTTTATCTTTTTTTTTTTCTTCACTGCTGCGTCGTCTACGTCGTGTCGTGTCGTGTTGTGTTGTTAATTGATGATGATTGATGATGGTGATAATAATGAATGATGATGTGTTGTATGATGTTGTATGATGTTGTAGATTATATGATGATGATGTGTTTTTTTTTTTTTTTTTTTTTTTTTTTGTTTTTTTTTTTTTTTTTTTTTTTTTTTGTTTATGTTGTTTATATGTTTTTGTTTATTAATGTAGTAGTTCAGATTCTTCTTCGTCCTCTCAATACCCACCAAGATCGGAGAGGCAAACTTGCAGACTTGCTCAACCAAAACCCTCTTGCCGCTGGTAAACAGCAATTATGAACTGAGGAAAGTGAGTATTCTTAGCAACCAATACATACGTATGTTGTCCTCGATTTTATATTTTAGTGTCTTCATAAGTTTTGGTAACGCCTTTGCTGAAGTAGCTGGCGCAGGCATCAAAAACAGTGCATTTAATGTTGATGAGTCGCAACTCTTTCAATCACAAGGAACCGACACCACTGGTATTTTGCCGTATGGTGCGCTATCAAATAAATGTTACATGAATTTAAATGTAGAGTGGGTTATAGAAAGTGAATCTTCAGTATATGCTACCCCTCTTGTAGATGCTTTTCATGGTTACGAAGGGAAGCATATCATTTTGACGACTTTTTCCAAAACTTTAGAGGTCATTGATCAACACGGAAACCGGCCTGCCATTGGATGGCCGATTGAATTTAATGATAAAAGTGAATTTCACTCGTCACCATTTGTTTATGATATAGATGGTGATGGGATTGACGAGTTTGGTTCATGCAGCTCTGAGGGCATTGTTAGATTCATGCGCATTGTCGACGGCATACACCTAGCGAAGTATGACATACGGGTACCAAAATTGAAAGTTTTGAGAGACTGGCATGTATATGGCGATGATGATCCAATGGGGACCACAAGCGAAACACTAAACTTGAACAACAAAATTGTATATAGCTTAAGTAAAAAAAATTCTAATTCTTCAAAGCATCCTCGAGTGGGGTCATTCCACTATTTTGACGATGACGATTTAGATGATCAAGAGTCTGATATTGAAGATAAAAAAAAAGATGTTATAAATGGCGTTCTTCGTGATAATGGCGAACATGTTCTGATCGACGTAAATATAATTGGCTCTCCATTAATAGCATACAATATTACCGGAAATCAGCATGATTATTTGGTCGTTCCTTTATCGTATTATTTCACCGATCGAAGAATCGAAATATTTAACGAGGCCAAGAAGGAGATATCAACGGATCCAAGCGCAAGATCTAAAACGGAAACTATTTTTCTCAAAGATTTTGACCCCTCGAATTATGTTGCCGGTGGGATCGGCATGTATGATCTGCAATTGCGAGAGTGGATCTGGGTGGAACATTTAGATTTATCAACCTCAAGGTCTAAACTAAAAGCTTACATCTATTCCTCTCCTACGATTGCCGATCTAGATGGTGACAGTCATGTAGAGGTGATTTTTGGTACGTCGCTAGGATTGCTGTATGCTTTAGATCCAATGACTGGGAAGACTAAATATGGTTTCCCACTAGAATTGGAAGGCGCAATTGAGTCATCGATTGCCATTGGTAATTTCGTAGCTTCAAAAGACCATAAAAAACTGGAGCTATTTGTCGTCGATGGAAGTGGAACGGCAAGTTGTTTCGATCATATGGGTAAGTTGCTATGGCAACGCAACGTAGGGGGGATATCAACTGCGACGCCCGCCATTGGTGATATTGATGGCGACAGGATGCTTGATATAGTCTTTGGTACTACAACAGGGCATTTATGGGCACTGGAGGGGTCTAGTGGAAAAGTTTTAAAGCATTTTCCATATCGTACTGGTAAGAAGATTGTATCACCTGTCGTTTTAAGCGATTTGAAAAATGCATCGGCATCAGCAAAAGAGGACGGAAAACGTCAGCGAAGCCTTCATCTAATTGTACCATCGCTGGATGGATATTTGTACATTATTGACAGCTTGACGGGCTGTACAAACAAAGTAGATTTTTCGGAGCATGCATATTCGATGGTTCTAATTGATGATATTAACAAAGATGGATTTTTGGATTTGATACTTTCCACTATGAACGGTAACATTTACGCAATTAAAACTGAAGGTATGTATCACCCGTTGAGGGCGTCGCAACAAGTTGGTTTGGGTAAGAATCACTTCACGTATCGTGCGAATTACCATGGTATTTTTTTTACAAAGAAAACCGTTGAATTATACGAAGTATTAGGTCAATATGTCAAAGTAGACTTTCGTATCGTAGACTATCGCTTGCAACGAATATCAAGATCCTATAGAGTATCGATTCATGTTGGATCCAGATCCTCCTCAACCGGATTAAAGCTACTGAAGACGTACAATGTGCCAAATCGAATTTATACTGAGTCCATAGATCTCCAGAATATTGAAACGAGAGACGTCACGATACATATAAGGATGGTTAATGAGCATGGAGAGGTATTTTTTGATACGCTGGATCTAAAGTACTACAATGTAAACCTGCTGCATCACAACGAGAATGGTAGAAATACCAATTCGTTCACGATATTTATGATTTTCCTCACTGTTCAAATATATTTTACTTGCTTATTGAGCTCGTTGAATGAAAGTGCGGCAAGATTGAAGAGCAAGAATACTTGAGCTGATGAGTTTTTAGTTCTATACTATGGCTTCAATATGTCACAAAAAATACTTAATATCAATTTTTAATGTGTCTTATTCAGTTGTTGGAGCGAATGCCAATGTTTCGCATGTGTTTTTAATATCGTATAAAGCAGTTTTATTGTTTGATATTGCATATCCAACATAAAATGGATTCTCGTTGTTTATATTCGTGGTCTCAGCTGCCGCGAGAAAGTATCCAATACAATCATTTTTTGACAGATACATTGATTCCAAATAGTCGTTTAGAGGAGTGTTTTTATGAGCAAAAGGAGAATCATAAACAACCCATCCAATTCTTAAAGCGATAAACTCGAAAGCTTGTTCTCGTGTCGAAAAAAAATGCCCTATTTCTTCTCCCGCTATTTTAGAAACGCCGTACAGGCTTGTGGGGCAGTTTCTATAGTTTTCTAGGTTAACTTTCCCTGTTTTTGGTAGCGCAAATTTTCCCGCAAAGTTTTCTTTCGTGGCATTGCATTGCTCGAAGCCATACACTTGTGTGTGATTCGAACTCGCAAATATAACTCGCTTTACGCCGCTAATTTTTGCTTCAGTGCACACGTTGTACACCGATACAATGTTGTTTGGAACTAAGGAACTTATGAAATCTGCTTTCGGGTTTCCATCTCCAGCCAAGTGTATTACTATATCACAGTTTTCAAAAATACCCTTACATGACTGCGGGTCAGATATATCACACACACGATTCACATATTTTTCTTTCTTAATTTCAAATTCAGCTTTGTTGTCGTTCGTGTGCTGTGAGGAGGGAACTGCTTTATCAATTCCAACTACCGTATATCCCTTTTCTCTGAATGCGTCGGACAGAAGAGATCCAATGAAGCCCGCACTACCAGTAATTGCAACAGTCTTTGCCATTGTATTAAAATGTAACTCGCTTGAAATTGGTAATTCCTAGAGCATTCCCACCCTCGTCGCATCGTCTTCCTCAAAAGATGGCGATCCTTTCCGTGCCTGCTCGCAGCATCTTTGAAATCAATCCTCCTGCCCACACACCACAACAACAACAACACAACATAAACAAAAAAAATATCCTTTTCTACTATAATAGTAATTAGACTAGTAATAATAGATAGGCCGGGCGGATAACTACAGTACAGAGTATTACAATACAGGTGGTCTATGTTTTTGTACGGTCCTCGTATCTATGATTTAGATTGTATTATAACAATATATAACAATAAGGCATTTATTATCTTTTTTTTCTATCTTTCTATCTCTTCTTTCTTCTTCTTCTTTTCTCTCTCCTCCTTTATCTTCTTCTCCTCCTTTTCATTACCCTTCGCTCCTACCAATACACCCCCCCGTTCAGCTCAACATGCATCTTTTCTCGACGATTGGCCCCCAGTCCATGGCGCAAATTGTATATAGATTTATACGTAGCGCTTTGTCTGTGCACCTGCCCTTTGCGACGGACTGCACAGCATCCACTCAATGCCCTCCCAACCGCTCTTGTGCTTATAAAGGGGGATTTTATATACACTGCAAAGACTCAAAACTGCTCATTGAGCACATTGAAGAACAGTCAGGCAATATATTCTATTGCATTTTGGTAGCGTTATTATGTTCTTGCTTTCTCGTTTTAATTTGGAATCTTAGTGTAAAAGGTGGTATTTATGGTGGTCCGCGGAGAGCAAAGGTATCGTAATCTTTCGATTTCTTCTGATTTTGAGAAGTGTATTATGTTATCCTTCTGTTTTGGTTTGTGGACTTCCAGTTTGCAAACGCATACTCAAATATCAGGCGTGCAACTCCGAGCTACAAAAGCCAAAATTTGTCCAGTAATATTTCTTTCAGTAAATTATATGGAAGATCTTCTTCGATTTAAAAGCCGCCTTAAGGTTTTTAGCCACTATCTTTTGTTTTGCAATCAGCACTGGGACATGGCGTATAAACCATCTTGATTTGATAAAGAGCAAAATTTCTTGACAAGGAGTAAGAAGTACAAATTAAGTTGTATGTTTGCTTCCAGGATAATTATAGAAAAAATGTAATATTGTTTATTGTATAGATCTAAAAACGAAACAAAACACAAGACAGAAGTGGTCTAAATTTCATTCTAATGCTTTGGCCTCGTCAATAAGAACAAATCTATGTTTTTTTTCGCTTGACAATAAATCATCTTTGTATTTTGTCAAGTGATTCAACCGCTCATTTAATGTCTCCTGAGCTTTGGCAAATTCTCGCTTGCGATACGCTTTTACGTATCGCATAAATGGATGCTCTGTTTGCTCATGGCCCGTGTTTAAATTTAAATAGCTAGTTGGATTGCCATCTTTGTCAAACTGTGGCATCCACTCTCTACCAAGCGGCCTAGACATGATAATATTTGTCATTTGCGAATCCCATTTTTTCCACGCTTTGCTCATTCTTTTCTCCTCAAGCTGGACTTCAAAGTCGACTCGAGCGCATTCATTTTTTACATTGATGTACCATGTGATTATCTCATCATGCTTCCTTCTAAATAGACGCCGGTTTTCTAGCGTTGTGCCCCCCCGCAGGTTGTTCCATACATTTCTCCGCCGATTGCGTTGTCTGAAAAATCTAATCAACCGTAGACCATCAGTCCGTCGTTTTGCCAACCACATTCTACAAACTTTTTGTATGAGGACAATGTCATATAAAAATTCCTTTCGCATTTTTAAAGTGCTACGTTCGTTGCCATCATCGTACATGCCAGATAAACCCTCCCCGCTCAAGAGATGCATATCACGCATGCGATGCATCTCCAATTTCACGAGCGCCTCGTGGCCACCAGCATCTTTCCAGGCCTTTTTCCATTTAAATTTATTGTGCTGCCATCGCCAACAGTTTTGAATGCGAATGGCAGCATATTTTCTTCTCATTGTATTCTTCTTTTCGGCAAGAACAATCGGCCCAGATCTCTTTTGACGACGATAGCGTTTGAAATATCTTTGAACAGCTATAGCAGCATTTTTTTTTAAGTCTACACAATCTTGAAATGATTTTGAAAATTTCTCCCTGGCTTCACTGAGTTTCTTTTTCAACTCCATGAAAATTTCAAAACGCTTTGCTATAACACCATGCAGTGGCGAGCTTTTCCTGTAGTTCCTAGACTTTCCAGATGGCTTTGTAAGTTTTTCTAACTCAGCCAGTACTTGTTCCTCCCTCTCAGACCGCCATTCTTCAACGTACAACAGCCGCAGTACATCCTTCTGCGAAAAATATTCTTTCAAATTATTCTCTAAAACAGTTCTATCGTTTTCTCTATTGTTGTTCAACTCTAAAATTTCATCTAAACCGGCTTTCCAAAGAGTCTCCTTTCGAAATTTCCGTCGTGGCGACTCTTTGTCCATAAATGAAAATAAAAGCAACACGCAAAGCGCCAACTCGCATGAACCCCAATGCACATGTACACGATGATGTAAAGTGTTGCTGGCGGAGCCTAACGTTTGATGTGAGGACAGTTATAATTATTATAAAAAACACTCCTTTTTTTTTATTATAATTTTTAAATTTATTATTATTGCTAGCTTAAGCTATCAAAATAGAGAAGAGTTTAAAAATATATTGTTGCTCATATTTGTTGTTGCGTTTTTGTTTTTAGTCGATTTATTTAAAACAATAATTATAATATAAAGGAAGTTAAAAGTTTATTTTATCAAATAATGAATAGGCTAGCTAATTGAAATAAATAATAATAATGATGAATGATAAGTTCAAATAAGTGAAATCAAATATGAGTATGTAAAAAGCTACAGAAAAGTGCCGTCTCCCACTCCCTGTTACTGTTCGTCGTTCCTTGCTGCTGGTGTTTTGTTGTGAATAATAAATGAAAATGTGAAATAACAGTAGCTAGCAAGAAGTGCATGCTCTTTGGTTTGGTAGACAGTTTAATAAAGTGAGGAGGATGATAATAAAATAAAAATATGAATCAATGATGGAATAGCAACCACCAGTGGTGGCAGTAAAAATAATAGAAGCTAGGAGTAGTAATATGAAACACTATTACTACTCCGCTGCATGCTGCTGTGGTGGTGTGTTATATTAAAATAATACTACATGAAGATGAGTAGCGCCCTCTTTGGGTCGCGTCGGTTAGGCAGATATATCAATGGACATTCTTCATCCTTGGCGGTGAATCTGCCCTTTTGATCTCGATAACACTTTGGAGTGTGTTCTATTCGACAAAGCGCTTTAAAATGCTCTCTGGATTGAGCAACAAGATGCACTTGACAGGCGAGTGGCGATATGACAAAATTGTTATTTTGAAGAACTATAGAAAGATAGACTGGGTTCAACTTATACTTTGGTTCGTTACGAATGTTATAGCACAAGTTTTTGCGAGCAAAGCTGCGTGTGCTCCTATGTGGCGGGCACAACTATGCACAGAAGTCATTTTATTTGATTTGCTTGAACCCATTTCTACTTTTGTTGTTGTAAGCATATTGTTGTCTGGTGTTTATTGGAAACTGGGTAAAATTGTTAAAGACGACCACAGAGTTAGCATTAATAAGGCCACCGTCGCTTGTTTTCTGCATATGTATCTTGTCACCGTATACATTTCCTTATGCGCATCCCGGTTTTACTGGTGGCTTCTAGTCTTGGCTATTTTTGGCTTTGCGCAGGATTGTCACATTTTTCTACGTATGAGTTTGTATATGCGACTTGCTGATTATCCCAGTGAAAGTAAAATTGACAAATACAAGCTATTTGGATGCTTACACATTCCAGTGCAATCATTTTTTTTATGGCCATGCGCAATATGCTGTGGTAGCAATAGGTTTAGGAGGAATGGCAAAGTAAAGAAGGGGTTCAAAAAGATGAATATTGAAAGCAGCAATGACAGTTCTAGCATGATATAATGTCGCTCGCTTTGCGGCATATGGAATGCATCTCGATGGATCTCATAAGTCGCAAGTCTTGCATCAAGTCACCCTGCATCATAGCGAATATCTCTTTATGTAATGTACTTTTACACTACGTCAACTCCTGTATTGACGGAAATTTCCTGACATCACTTTCTCTCAATCTAAATCTTACTATGGGGTATAGTTATTAGTACCGTGGAGCCTATTTCATCAAACTTATTTTCTCTTCATAAAAATGATTAGTGACCTCTCCTCGCTGCTGTAGCTGCTATGCTGCTAGCTAATGCTACTATCGACTACCACAATCCTATCCATCATCTGTTTGTTTTTATTTTATTTATATTATTATTATTATTTATTATTATTATTATTATACCAGTATATATTATTATATATTAAAATGACTCCCCCACCGCCACTAGTATTTCTGCATTATTGCGCGCACGATCACCTGTGATGGGGGCTGAGAATGTTAGGATTATCACAGAATTTGGCATCTTTATCACCACATCACCTTGGCGAAGTTTGTTTGACCCTGTTGATAACGCAGTGATGGATACATATGATGTTCTGTTCATATCATTTTTGTTTCTCGTAGTCTATTTATCTTTTAAATTTAAAGTAGGAGTTTTCGTGCAGCGACTTTTTCCTGGTGGGAACGAGACGTCCACTACTCAGTATTTGAACGCGTATGACCCATACACCGACAGTGTCTCTCCAACTACATCTGAAGTTGAAAAAGAGCTTGGATGGGGGGAATATTATAAGCTAAAAGTCCCGATTAAAGAGATGAACGAGTACGAAAATGCTAGGGACAATTGTCCAGACCCAGACTTAGTTCGACAGATATTGTTCAGAAAGGCTGTCGCCCTTATACCAATATTCCGTCGCATAGAGACGGATTATCCAGATTTTGAAGGATGTAAAAAACGTGGAATAATTCAAGAAAAACACTGGTTGGAAATTAAGGCGGCAAGGGAATGGATGAATGAGGAATTCATGGATCTGAAGCAGGAAGCAGAGCGGTTACTGCCGGGAAGCGGCGATTACATTATTCCTCAGGCTGTCCGAGCTTCTGATGAAATGATGAAAAACAGGCGGAAGCAAGAGATCCAAAAGGATGTCGAAGCGGCTCGTGCTGCGCAAGAAGTAGAAGATAGAAAATTGCGGAAACAAAAGCGTGCAAAAGAAAAGCATAATATGGAAATCAAAAGGCAACAAAAATTGAAGAAGGAGAATGAGGAGGCGAAGAAACAATCGAAATTAATCGAAGAACTGCTTCAGGAAGAGGAGGCAGAGCGCCTGAAGGCGTCTAAAACTAACCAATCGCCCGTAAAAAACCGAAAAAAAAAACCGAAGAAGAAATCAGGCACGGGCTTTAAAAAGGGATTTTTAAATTGAAAACAAATAGAATCGTAACTCCACCCTAAGCTTTTCTCATGTCGACGCCTGCAATACACTTGGCATCTCGAAGGCCGCTTTTGTCGTAGATAAAGAAAATATCTCTAGTGGTTTTAAAAAGCGAAAAAAAAAAATGCTTTTTCTTGGATGTATTTCATAAATTTTGCTTTGCCAGTGTACAGGAATGTGTGCCTGACCAGGACCTGACTAAGATCTTGGACTCGATCTCAGCAATGGAAGATAGAGTAGGGCTAATATCGTTGTCGTATTTTGTCAAAACTTGTCAAAGTATGATATACTGAGATCTTTTTTTGATATCACGGAGGAGTTTAGATTGCTTTCAAAGTTACTGTGTACGCCACGAGTATATTTTTCTATTTGCGATTGGTGTAAGCTTTTCTCATTCTTCGCTTCTTTTGAAATCAATATGTTTATAGATATACTGAATGGCATATTTACGTGATCTTTTTTGGAGAAAATAGATGATAAATCATCTTTACTGTGTATATACACACGCACATACTCAACGCATTATCGAGAAAGTATATACGGGTACGAGTATATAATACGGTTGCTTAAATTTTTTTTCTTCCCTTTTTTTATAATTAATTATAATAATACGATTATCTCATAAAAAAATATTATCACTGACTACTAGATATAAGAATAAATAACAAACAGCAGAAAAAAATCGATTTGTAATATCGAGAATATGGAAGATACTTCGCGTTCAACATATTACAACACGATATTTGGCAATGTGAAAGAAGAACTCCGTATAGTTGAAGTATTGACATTTCCAATTATTCTTTGCATTACTAAAGAATCTCTGTAAGCTGTAGATTGGAATGGCTTACACATTCCCACTCTGCGTCAGTTATGATACTCTAAGAGACGAGGTGACGTCGTCGTTTACTTAGTGTGGAATAGACTCCTGAACTGACCATTTTGAAGTTCTACCAGTTTAGCGTACTGTTCCATGTCGCACTCGTTCCAAGCACTGCATTTAATCTCAGTAAATCCACCCCCCATTAATCTTTCCCACTATTTCGACGTACGGGGACGAATATGGGTTTCCGCCGCCTTCGGCTCTTTGTACACTAATTGTAGTCCCGTCGGCACTTTTAACTTGGGCGACGGTGCCATCATCACTGACTACTTGTCCCATCAAAGTTACCAACTTACCGTCATACTGAGCCATGTCGCCACCGGCAATTCTTGGTATATATCCAAGTTCACTCGACATTCTGCTGCTGATTACTGATGTTGTTTTGTCTGTATTTTATATATTTTGCGTTGTGAATGCAAACGTGTATCATATGGGGTGGTGGACCGCCTAATCCGTGAATCGTCACAAAGAAGTATTATTCACACGAGACACAATTGAAAGACGACGGCATCATTGCGGTACGCTTATAGGAAGAGTCTGTTATGAAGAATACGAAGAGATGAAATCACAAGCGCCATGGTGGTGGCTCTCATCAAAGTGTCAATACATTTTTATAGTAATAATTACTTTTTCATAATAAATGTGCGAGCAAGATGACATTTTTGTATTGCCCTTACTTATATCAGATCGATTTGTCAAAGACATTCATTGCACCACTATGGAATCCTACGTTTTCAGCCTTTCCATCAATTTGGTTCCTCTTGTTATTTTCGCGGCTAATTTTTTTGAATAAGGAAAAAGAAGCTTAAGCTGAAGCCAGCAGAGGAGGCGATTTCTTGGCACATTTTAATTTTGGAGCATAAAGGCAGTATATACTCTGTGATAGGAAAAGCGATTGAGCTCGACAAGCTCGAACGCTAAAGCTAATTTGGAAGCATACATTCGTCTTGATGCGGTGTGTGATAGGAATGATTTTAACTATGAAATTGTATATTCTTTATGACAGGATGTTTTTTAGTATGAACTTGAGATTCATACTGGCTAGGTAGCACTAGCGTACTCTATGGATGCTTTTGTGGTATTATAGTCTTATAGCGTTGGAGCATAGAGGTAGAGTGTGCACGAGGATGAGAATATGGTGTGGTTAAGAAAAGGGGGGATCTGTGTGTGCTTGGAAGAATGATTAACACGTACTGTAGTAGCACTAGGTGTGTGTCGTCAACCCCTCGTACACGTAGATAGATAATATACTTTCACTGGAATGATATTTTACAGACACTAGTACTAGTTCAAGCATGGGCGACTCTTTACTTCATATTACACTCAAAGAGGGCAAGGTGTGACTGACTGAGATTTATGTAGATTAGAATCAAAACTAGTATAGGAATAGCAGGAGCAACGGACCTTCGCCAGTAGTTAGTTCTTCTGGAACATAGAAGAATAACGCACTCAGAGACCACACTGTGCTTGAGTATTTCACAGTACATACAGCATTGCAGCTGCTGTACTGTAGAATTAACGAACTGTTCCATGGAGTGAGTAAAATAGTGTGTATAGAATGGTGTACATTAACAGCCACGACTAAAAACACATTACAAAACGTTGGTGCTTTCAAATGCGTGTGTGTGTGTCTCTTCTTGCATGATGCAGCATTGCGGCACACCGGGTCCAAATCAGAGCCTTAGAACAGTGAAGATGGATCTTCGCTTTTTATTTTCATCCCATAATTCCATTTTTTTCATGGGGTCCTAGATGTAAGTTGTTGTGACCAACTCTGAACCTTCACATATACTTACACAGCACAATGCAATTCTGCATGATCCTGGAACTAAAAATTACATTTTGTTTCTGCAAGTTCTTCGAGTGAAATCCGCAATCAATTGTTGCCGATAGTGTGCCTCTGCCAGGGTTAGTTGACCTAGCACTACACACAATTGTTTTTCTTTTCTTGGTCGTAATTACGAGGATTCTTCTTCTCATTCTCCTTCAAGTTTCTACAATACCGGACTAGCTAGATTCCAGAGTTCATAATTCATTATTATTATTATAATAATGAATAATACGGTAGACTATAACACTGAATAAGACAATAAAAACCTTTCTCTCAGCTACACCACCACTGCAGCAATCGTTCAGTTTATGCTGCCAGAAATTATCGACACAACACCGAGTTGAGCTAGCAGAAAAACTTTTGAAAAGACACAGCATACGTGCTGTATACAGTGGGCGTGTAACCAAGCCCATAGATATTTTGATAATGCAAGACGGAACTACTCTAGGCTCTATGGCCAACGAGAAT
>LT658398.1:0-49626 GCA_900128575.1 Stramenopiles sp. TOSAG41-1
AATTCAAGAATTAGAACGACAGCTGAAGTTGTACGCGGCTAACCCGAATGAACTATGAAGATGAATTTACATGGTTAAAGAGCTTAAATTGTGGTGGAAGCAACGAACTTTTTGCGAGGATACAAAGTCAATTGAAAAGAGTAGTCCGAAAAGACGTTGTTCATGGTGGATTAAATAGTTCGGCCCATATATACACGCTTGATTTGGAAAATTCTGTAGCTGGGAGGGAAACTCTGAGTGTATTTGTGAAACGGCCTAATTATGATAATGATAGCGCGATGAGAGTTGCACAATTGCAACGATGGTATGAGAGAGAGGTCAAGATATATCAAATAATAATTCCAGCCCTACGGGCCCGTGAGTGCGCAAGCGAAAATTCAATACGGGTTCCACAGTGCTATTTTGCATCCTATAATGATCGCACAAATGATTTTGTGCTAATACTAGAAAATTTATTAGACAAACAAGACCGCTTCTTTACAGTTGATTCTGTGCGGGGCATGACACACAGCCAAGCAGTAGCTTGTGTCCGAACAATTGCTCGTTTTCATAAGTCGTGCCTCGACTTACAAGATCAGTTTTCGTTTTTACCGCTAATGCCTGTTCACGTGGAATATGCGCCGTTAATCGCGCGGTCTTTGTCTAGCTACTGGGCGGAAGTTAAAAAATCGTATAGTTTTGTTCTAAATCGATACAAATCGGGTGGTATATATGAATTATCTGAAAAAATCAGTGACGTATACGAACAGTACACACTTGAACTTAGTAAATCGCCCAGGACAGTCTTGCATGGCGACTATCGCGTCGGAAACATTATGTTTGAAAGTAATAAGGACGATGTAACTGTTTTCGATTGGCAATTTGCTTGTCGCGGACCAGGCGTGTACGATTTTATATATTTAATCTGCTTTGATTTGAGCATTGAGGATCGAAGAAAATACGAAGCGAACTTGATGCAAGAATATTTTGACTACCTTCTTGGCGTCACTTCAGACAAATTCAACATGTCTAAAGATAAATTTATCGATGATTCCAAGAAAGCACTTGTATTGATTTATGCATCTTTAATTATTGGTGCTGCAACCTCCGGCAAAAGTGGCATAGAAACTCACACGCTTGCATTAGACCGATTTGCAGCCGCAATCATTGATTGGGGCATAACGATCGATGCACGTCATGATCGAGACGACTCACACGATGCTGGAAATCAAGCTCAGCTGTAAAAAGTCTTGGATGCATATTTTGAGTAATGCCCATATACGTACATTTTGTTTACTTTGGTAAAGTGGGAAGTAGCCTCTGTGCATACACGAGAACACTACTTTAAAAAGGATCCGTGCGTAAGTTGTGGTTAATAGGAGAGATTTGAAAAGCTTTCGTTTGATTTGTATAGTTTAGTTCCTATAGTTCCATCTTTTGTGTTCACATACGACCTACCTGTGCTCACGCACTATCGTCCGTATTGCCCGTAGCGCGCTGGATCCATCTCTCGGCCCCCATATACGTATACTTCAATTAAACCATAACTCGTCGTTTAGTTGCCACACCGCTACAATTGCTAGTTAGTCTACTGACAACAAACAACAAAGAAAGTTTCTCATTATGGTCTGTGCTAATAATATCCTAAAATGTTTACATAGTTAGTACTATCGTTCGTTTGTCGGGCATGCGTGCGTGTACCACTCTGGCACTAAGACGGTGAAACTACTCTCGTCGTTATTGGCCATTTTTTGAAACCTCCAGCCCAGCCATTCATGTGTGCCCAGGGTGCTACTAGCCCGATCCGGCTTTCGATAAGTACGATTTCTTATACACTAAGGCAGAGAACGCCTGAGATCTCGAATCTTGATTGTGATTGATATGTATATGGGATAAAGTACTTGAACCAAGATGTGCACCCTATACGCATGCGTGGGTGTAAGCTTGAAAAGAAGGGGCTCAGCAGAGGCTTCCATCATCATGGTAGTAGTAAGAACAATGGCGCACAATGCGAAAAAAGGTACGGTGGTGGATGTCGATCTGGACATCTGCGCACCGCTTCAGTGTGCGCCAAAGTAATTCGCCACAGAGCGCAATACCAAAAAGACGATTAATTCCGGCACGCTTTTACTACCAACGAAAGGCGCTACCCATTATCAAAAAAGAAACGATGGAAAAGGCTGGCAATTCAACAATACAGGTTGCATTGCACACCCATGGTGAGGTGTCTGATGGTACAAATCCATCACCCTCCTCATTGTCTTCAGCGTCCACTGATTCAACCATTTCCAGCAGCGCAAACGGTCGATTATTAAAACCGGAACTGCAAAATCTTAAGAATGTAAGCACTGCAATCTTGCATTCTATTGATGGCAAAATCGATGATGTTGTCGCAGCTACCATTTTGAAGAGTGGCATCCATAGCAATGCAGCTCCCAACGAACGGCGAACATGGAGCATTTATGAAGACTCGAAGCTGAAGGAGCTCGTTCAGGAATTTGGCGAAAAGCGCTGGAGTTTCGTTGCAGAAAAGTTGAATAAGAAAGTTGTGCGTGCAAATGGCTCCACTCGAACCGGCAAACAGTGTCGCACCAGATGGTTCAATCACCTATCCAACATGATAAAGAAAGGCCCATTGACCGCAGAAGAAGGCGAAACAATTAGACGTGGCCAAGAGTTGCATGGCAACAAGTGGGCGCTTATAGCAGCAATGTTACCAGGTAGAACCGATAATCAGATCAAAAATCATTGGCATAGTATGCAACGCCGAAACTCACGAAAGGTCGCTCGATGTTTAAGAAAGAGCTTTAAGGTAGACCGTAGTGTGCCTAAAAAGAGTCTGTCTGCTACTGTAGAAAGCCTTGCCAATATTGCTAGAAACACGTCAACGTCATATGAAGAAAAAGGGAATGCACTAGACAAGCTTGGGCTGGAGAATACCTATGTATGGGATATTTTGCAAAATCCGGCTCATAGGTCGAGTTTGTTAGCGGTATTGCATACCCTCGCACATGACGTAGCTAATTCAACGGACAAGAATTTTTCAACCGGTTTATCTATTCCATTCGGCTATGTCCCGAAAGCCCCCAAAAAGACGGGTGCATTAACTCAACAAAATCATACCTTACATATACAACCAAATAGTCTCGAAAATGGCATATCAAATTTCACGAGCAGAAATAACAAAATTCCAACAAAGCTTCAAGATAGATTGCAAACTGTCGCATTTCACGACACGAGCAATTCGACTAGAATGGAAGGTAATCAATTAGATGAGTTAGCCTCCATTATTGGTATAGTAGAGCCGACAATTGACGGAGCGCAAACAAGTTGGATAACGAACAATGAGTTGGCACATGAATCCGTAATAAGATCGATGTCCAACAAGGCAAGACATAGTGTAGGCAAAACAGCACAGGAGAAGAGTATAAAAATGTCTCTAGAAGCTTCAAAGAATCGACGAAAAGGCGCCACACAAGCGAAACGGAAATTTGAGCTGCCACCAAAGACAAATACAACAAAATCCAGCTTCATTGGTGATTTGCCGTCGCCCGCGACCATAGATACCATGCCGCCGAAGAAAAAATACAAGTACATGAGTGCCCTCATGGGTCACAATATCAAATAAAAAAATTAAAATGGTTTACATGATATTTATTTCATTTCTAGTGTAGAGCAATAATAATATGTTTCTCTTATGTACTTGTTACACTAACAATAAAAATACTATCTGATTACCAAAACCGTTGGCCTCCTCTCCCTTCTCATTTTTTTCTCCTTTTTTTTGGTCACCACCACTTTTAAAACTCTTCTTTGATGATTGTTTATTATTACACCACTTCTACAAGTCGTATTAAATACTGTTAATTGAGAAGACGTCGTCTCAATTTTGCTTTAATTATTATTTTATTTTTTTGGTATTAATCACCATCGTCGTCATAATACATTTACTAGTATAATCATCATCATTTCTTTCCTTCTAGAACGTGGCAAGTTGCTGGTAGTAGTAGCCTGGCCCAACTTTCGTCTTTTCTATGCCAAGTCCTGTAAAATCTAAGAAATCGTACATATTTCAAGTTCCCAAGGCTCAGAATAAACTACCAACCTATGGAATACTTCTGAGCTGAAGCATGTTGTCTCAAGATGACATAAGGAAACCTTATGGGGCAACTTCCCGAGAAGTAGAGTCGACTGTTGCTGGTATTGGCACAGAAAACCGCAGATTTTACAGCCCACTGACCAAAGTCCAACAGCGCCCGAAGTCATCAAGTGCTACAACACGAAGGCGAAAGCCCTCATGGAATAATAGACCCAAAACCCCTTGGAAAGAACGTCCACGATCCACATGGGGAAAGCTGCCAAGTATAAATACCTCAGCTAGACCAAAAACTCCAACGTCGACATACAAGCATCGGGTAAAGTCAACAAAGCTAGATTTTGAGGAAATTGTCGAACCCAATCCAGACGACAGCCTGAAAACGTGGCTACAATATGGATCTATAGGTTTAACACGGCCGAGGGCGAGTGACATTAAGGCCAAGATGCAAAGGCAAACTTCGCTGCAGCAATTGCGGGGGCAGAACAAAATGGTTAAACAGAAAGACTTGAAGATAAGTCCAGAAGACACGTTTAACCTTGATGAACTCAGTGACTCTGACGAAACTGACTCAGATATAGAAGTTGAAGACGAGTCTTCGAAAAGGCAGCAGACAAGTCAGCAACTTCAAAATTCCCTGGAAAAATATTCCGGTGACTATGCAAGGGGAAATTTTTTTAATACATATCGTGATACAAGTCTCAAGCGAATATTTCGCGGGTCCCAAGATGAGATGGTGACGATAATAGACCGTCCTATATCGCCACGTCGAACATTTATTGATGAGTGTCATCACATGGCACTTTCTCCAGAACCGCTATTAGTTCGAAAAAGTGATCGAAACCGATCCCTTAATCTTTCTCATTACAGTCTAGGCAATTTAAAAGCAAAGGTATTGTCGAAATCTCTATCGATGCTCCCTAATGTTAGCCACGTAAACATGTCTGACTGCCGCATAAATCAAGGTGGTATGGTAGATATTCTCAGGGCAGTACAGGACCGCTCAAAGTTGGAGGCTTTGGTCTCATTGAACTTATCTCACAATGTTTTGGGCCGAGATGGTGCACGCCATCTATCAGCTATCATCGGGGGCTCAAAAAATTGTGCGAATCAACTTACAACTTTAGTGTTGCATCACTGCAGTATTACTGACAGCTTATTGTCCATTTTATGTGATGGGCTGAAAAAAAACCAAAGCTGCACAGCGTTGAATCTGGCTCACAATAAATTGGGGAGTAAAAGTGGTTCGAGTCTAGCCGAAGCACTAAAACAGGTGCAAGTTTTGACAGATTTAAACCTGTCTTGGAATAGCATACGTTCTGATGGATCTATGCACTTTGTTGAAGCCTTGGACAAATCTCCTATTGTAAACTTAGACGTATCCATGAATAGTTTCGGCAAGTCATCCGCCGCTGCTTACTTTGGGAGAATACTGCCTAGAACTTCAATACAGCGATTGAATTTAACAGGGAACATGATTGACTCCTTTGCTATATGCATATTGATGAACGGTGTAGTTTTCCATAAAAAACTAAGACATTTAAGCCTTTGCAAAAATACAATTGGAAAGTTAGGCATATCATCCGTTTTGAGGGCAATGGACCAAGTTTTCCAAGATGAAAGCCGCCCACCTTTGTTCATAAATTTGGACGATACTGCTAGCGACATTGAAGAGACATTTACAGGAGGATCTAGGAAATTAGCGAATTTCAATTTTTTGGAGCCAGCTGGCTTTTATGAGCTAGACTTAAGTACAGCAGAGGAGTATGCTTTGGCATGTGAAATTTTGCGGGTGGCAAATTCGCGTAGTGGATCCCAACTGAATAAGGTTTCGTATAAAAAGCCTGGTGCTAAAACGTTTTCCAAGATGAAATTACGACGTGAAGATTATGGGAAGAGAGATGCATTAATGGGTAGGCCTGTGCAAATTGTGCTTGCAGAAAATGGTAAGCCCTTTGTAATAGCCCACGAAGGCACAATAAAGTGCCAACTTAAAATGAAAGAACATATGCCAAAGTTTTTTAACGCCGTCTCCAATGCTGGTTTTTCAGAACTTCACAACATTTTATCTGAACCACAAGGTTCTTTGAACCGTCTTTCAACATTAAAGGCAGCGTGTGAATCATTTTTTTTCAAACACGACCAGGCAGAGAAGTTGCTTCATTGTTTTCCTGAGAGTGAATGGGCTGCCGCGGTTCCACATATTTTAATGCGTACATGCGTGTCACCAGAAGCGGACGAAATGTTTGAACGACATCGTAGCATTTTAACCGGGAAATTTTCGAGATTCGTGCGAGTAATTCCTACTGATCGCTACGAATTAGACCTTTCAGACAACTTGCAAAGACACTTATGCTTGACACTCATTCGAATCAGTAATGATGAGAATGTTCTTGCAATGAGGGACGATGATTATCAGGATCTTAGCCAGCATGGGGACAAGTCAAGCTTCAGAAATGTCAAACTTGATGGGCAAAACTACCAATTAATGGCGTGGTTCGATGAAAAACACCATCTACCATACAAGGGTTACTTAACATTTGATTTTGTGTCCCGCACGGTACCGCCCTCAAACACAAAACCTTGTGAAGATCTTGAAAGATTAACATTAGAGGATGTATTGGAATCTGCCTTGACATTTCGATTTTGGCTTCGCACAAATTACATCACTTCGGAGCAGTTAAGGAAAGTGATCTTGAAACTTCCGAGGCCAGATGATTTCATGACTCTGAATCAGAAGATTGAAGGGCTCTTCCATATTTTGGACGATGATGACGGAGGCGAAGTCGATAAGTTGGAAGTGATGAAGGCCATACTAGAAAATCCTGAAGTTGGTGATTTTATGTGTCAAATACCAGAGCTAGAACCCTTGTTAGAACCAAGAACTTTCGGCCCAGCGTTTGATGCAATCGACCAGGACGGTGGAGGTAGCTTGGATTTAGACGAGTTCAAGCAAATGTGTGGCATTGCAAACGATATAGCGGAGGTTGCAAATGATATGTTTGAAGCAGATAGCGACGACGAGTGGGATGAAGAAGAAGAAGCAGAGCTCCGTGCCCGCTTGCAGGCATTGGTGGCTGATAAATTGAACGTAGCAGCCAGAAATGCTCGTGAAAGTATGAGTAGCGGTAGCTTAGACCAGCAGCTGGATTCGGTCATGCATATGTTCAACGATTGCGACGAAGGAAATAAAGAGTACTTGACTCCAGAGGAATTTAGCCAGCTAAGCAAAAACTTAGGCGTAATTTTAAGCCCAGAAGAACTTATAACTGCCGTTGAAGAGATTGACGAAGATGGTAATGGGCAAATTGAAATAGATGAATACTTAGACTGGTGGGGCAATGATGCAATCATAGAACTATATGAACGTAGGTGCGATGCGCTGGAAAACGGCAAGCCGTATAGACTGCTCGGTAAAGCATATAAGGGCACAGATGAGCAACGCTTAGCCTCCATCAGAAATTTGTTCAACGAACACGATGTTGGAAATAAGGGATATTTAGAACCACAAGAGTTTGGGGAACTATCTTTGCAATTGGGTATTCGCTTAGGCCCTGCAGAATTAGCCCGCGCAGTAGAAGATATAGATGAAGATGGCAATGGCCAAATAGAAGTTGATGAATACCTAGAATGGTGGGGAGATGATGCTCTAACGCAACTGTATATTGATCAGAGAAATGCCTTAGAGGCAAAAAAACCCTATAGATTGATGGGAAAGAGCATTAGCAGTAAGAGCACGAATGAGAGGTTTGCAATTGTAAACTATTTATTTGAAAACTTTGATGTGGGGTCAAAGGGATATTTAGAGCCCCAAGAATTTGCACGTCTTTCTGAAGAACTGGGCGTCAACCTTTCGCCATATGAGCTAATGGTCGCTATCGAGGAAATTGATGAAGATGGCAATGGTCAAATCGAAATAGACGAATATTTAGATTGGTGGGCCGATCCAGAGCTTATTGAAATGTTTGAAAATGAGTCTTACGTCGATTCGCATACTTTTGCAGCGGAATGGTTTCAGCAGAGACAGATAGATAAGGAATTAGCTCGCAAAATGACGGAAGACGAACATAACAAAGAACTAAATGAAATTACTGAAAAACAATTACAAAAGTTATCAGAAGCGTCGAAAGTCGAAAAGAAAAAGTGCGACCGCGTTGATTATATTGTTGCGGCCCATTGTCGTGTTGTCGATAGGCATAACTTTCATGTTATATGGGAGCATCTTAGTAAAAGTGAGCAATTGTCAATGATGGATAGATTAGGATGGCTAAACACCTTTGACCCAGTAACTCCAGAGAGAAGACACTACTTAAATCTAGAAGTCCGAGAAGAGCGAGTCATAACCATGATGCTTGTTCGCTTAGCAATGGTCGAACCTGGTGAAAATTGGCTACATGAGCACTATTTTAATCCAAACTTTAAGCCGGGTTGGGAGTTACCGTTGTCTTGGGCAACAAAAGTGCCCGATGAGGGCAATCTAGTGCTCACTTATGCCTCTTCCCTGAAGGGATGCGAGCCAGTATGGAACGAACGTATTAAATTACGAAAGTATACGAGCATACCGAAATCTGCTCCTCTCCCTGATGGCGTTGATTTTGATATGGACAGTCTTCTTGGATACCCAATGTCATATACTGCATTCATAAGACTGGTTTCATCAAATGAATCTTTGATAGGAACGCTAAATAATGCCATCACAGATAGCCATGGGCTTTACGAAAAGTTACAGCACGAAGACGACAATGGTCAAATCTCTAATGGGGAGGAAAGTGAAAGTAGTTACGAAACAAGTTCAGATGAAGAGGAAAGTGAAGATAATTTTGAAGACTTGCATCATGATGTAGCTCAATGGAATCCAACAACAGCAGCAGAGAAGCATTTCTACCATTTGGTAATGAAATACAAGAAAAGCGTCAATATGGCCGACGAAGATATGGATATGGAGCAGGTACTTCAAGTAGAATGGAATGCATTTTTGAAAGATTACACAAACATAAAATCGAAGCATCCTTCATTGGAAGTTGTGGCAAAGAGGTTTGATAAATTGTTCGAAAGCTTGGGATGGTAACTGTCAATTGCTTGGCTAGTACTACATTGATTATGATATTCAAGGCATTCAATACCTATTCTAATAATGTTCTTCGGTCACGGCTCTAATTTAAACTTTCTATTGACCATACTTTACCAAGGTCACATTCTTATTTCGGAGGTCTTTTTTTCATACCCTTACGGTCTGCGCCAAACGAGGATCCGCGAACATTGGAATTTCGTTGCGGTTTCGGCCGAATTTCTTGCCGACACATCGGGCATAATTTGCTACGAGGTAACCATGGATGTAAACACGCAACATGAAATTTATGGTTGCATTTTAAATCGTAAATTCTTGAGCCATTATCAAAGTTTTCAAGACATATTCCACATACCTCGCCGTTACTCCCACTACCTTGCCGTCCTTTCCTAAACGTAACAGCGATCAGCGTCGAAGCAACCATTGGGTTTAGACAATCGAAACCACTGTGAAGAGCTGTGGTGGTCAACTGTTGTGCCATGCTGGAAAGAGGGTTGCTTTCGCTTTGACCGGAAGAATCATCGTTCGTGTTTGTGACCAGAGCGTTACCCGTGTTGTTATTTTGTAGTTGGGTCAAATATTCCTGATAGTCAGTTTCCCATTGGCGCCTTACCTGGGATGTAGATTCTTCCAAATCGTCAAACGCTAAGGCATTACTGTCATCAGAGAAGTCTTCGTCTTCTAAACGCTCCCATTCATTTTCCCAATCAACAAAGTTTAAGTTGTAGCTGGATCTACCAGAAGGAAAAGTAAAGTTCCCACCACTCCTAATTGGTCTATCCTCAGCATTATTTACAGGCCTTGCATTACTATTGCTTGATATTCTACTGCCACGGGGACTTGTCAAGGGGGAGACTTGAATACCACGTCTACCGCCGCCCCCATTACGAAACGCCATGTATGGTTGCAAGAGATGGAGCTGATCGACATCAAATGCGTGTACTTGTCCGAGATGTCAACATGGTCGCGTGATGCTAAATACGCCGCGTTGAAGAAAGCGTGAGATAGAAGATTTCTATATTGTTGTTGTGGTGCGTAATTATTATTTATAATAATAATAATATAATAGTAATTAGTAGTGCTAGGAGGAGCAGCTAGTTTTTTTATTTTTTATTATTTTAATTTTTTTTTGAAACAAAATTAATAATTAATACCACCCACTACTAACAACTGGCTATTAGGAATATTTCAATTATTTTTGAATAATAGAGAGGAAAAGAAAAATTGCCTATTAAGATGCCTCTAATTGGACTAATTTACTAAATTGTACAACACAACAAGAATGTAAAATGTACTAGCAGCTAGTGCTAGCACCCTTGCACTGGAGAATGTTTTTTTTTTCCTTTTTTATTGTATGTGTTGTTGTGATAGGATATAGGAGTTTTGGGGGGTAATAACAGTAGTAGTACAGTACAGAGCATTCTAGCACAGCACTACTATATTGATATGAATTGATAAGATAAATGGTACTACAGTACATTTATAGAAGGGGCAAATAAACAACAAGGAGGAAATTGCAGACTTCATTCATAAGCGCCCTTCACAATCTGATTAACCAAGATCCTATTTTCGCTCATTGACTTCGTTGCTTTAGGTCAGCTAAAAACTCTTTTAATGAGGCACTGAATTCTGTCAACGACTCCACTAACTTTTGATCTACGGGTTTGGTTGACATAGTTTTAAATTCTCTTTCTTTCTTTTTCTTCGCCTTCAACTCTTCTGGGTTTAGCGCCTCGGTGCCCTCAACCATGGTTTCCATGTCCGTACAATTCGTTGCGTCCAATGTTGTTCTCATTATGCCACGCCTATCCAGCACTTTGTCGACGGAGTCCTTCTTGCTAAGCCCCAGTTTTGCCCAATGTGCATTCATCTGGGCATTTCTCTTGAAAATTGATATAACCATTGTACCATAGGTCAGAATTAAGAACGAAACCGGCAACAAGTAAAAGCCAATTTCATTCACAATAAACGCAATGTTCTCATACCCTTCCCTGCCCTTGCGGTTCAACCAATATACCCCGAAAGACACTGCGATTCCTAAAAATAAATTGAAAAAGCAGCTTAAAATCATCGTGTCTATCGCGGTCAAGTAGGACAGTTTGGGTATTGCCTCATTGACGATATAAAGGAATGCAATTGCCGCAAGTAACAGCGCGGACGCAATATTCAATCGCTCTACAAACTCATCGATGTAAATTATTGTCCATCCAGTAATACAGAGAATTGAGAGAATCAGCATGATTTTTTTCATATAAAATCCATACTCCCGCTGAATAGGTATCGTTATTTCTATTGCATTCATTTCGAAACATAGCTTCCTCTTCTGCAAATACTCTTTTTCCCTGGTGCTCCACGCAGTGTTCATTCTCTCCGCAAATATTCTGTCGGCTATGACATACCACTCTGTCAGTTGATCAATGGTGGAGTCCGTAAGCACGTGCTTAAGTTTTCGATTTTTGCGCCAAAACAGCTTGACCTCTTTATTGGTACCGATGCTTCCAATCACTCTCAGACGTATGAGATTAAAGTCGAAGGGAAATAGTTTCAGGTCCATGACATTAGAAATTGTGCCGTTACAGTGATAAAGACAGCGGGCATAACCTTTATCGAGGTACAGCAACGTCGGGTCCCGTTCGATAATCAAATCATCTCTATTTTGGATTTCAATTGGTGGATACCACATGGCTTCCTTGTCAATCAGTTTAGTTTTGTAAAATTGTTCGCCGATTCTCCCATCCTTGTCCATCGGTCTTTTGAAATAGTCGAAATCTAGCTTCCATTGGCAACTTATAATAAACCTTGAATCGACAGAGCTAGTTTTCGAGTCGACATTGCGGATTCTGTTGACGGTCAAATTAATGATCACATACGTATCGTAGTCAGTTTTAGAATGCCTCGGCCTTTGCTCAAGCAGGTATTTCGATTTCCCGCTCAACGCTGTAAGGCTTGTCTTATCTGTAATCGTCTCTAAGAACGTACTATATTCAATATCGTTTGCCGAATCTGTTGTCGCCATTCCTGTTGGTTTTGGATCTGAACTTTTTGTCTCCTTCACACCTTCATTATTGTCAGGGAAAACTTGAGACAAGTTCTTCATGGCAGCATGGTCTGACATCTGACTTGTTTAATGAATAAATGTGCGACTGCGCGCACTGGCCGTCGTAATCGTTACTGAAAGTGAAAGTGATTCGGTATGCCCGGTCCGTAGAGAAAAAGAAAAAATAGTGTAATAATATAATAATAGAAGAATGAATTAATATTATTATTGTTTCAATTGTTTAATACACATTTTATTACGATGATATATTTATTTATAGAAAAAAATCGTTACTACTCATACTAGCTGCTACCACCTTTTGGCCAAAAATTAAAATTGATTTTTTTTTCTTCTTTTTTTTTTTTGTATTTTTTTTTTTATATGTGGTGTTGTTGTGTTGATAGGAGATGGGAGTTTTGGGGGTAATTAATGTAGTAGTAGATTACATAGCATTCTGGCACAGCGCTACAACACTGCTGAAGAGCAACAACAACAACAAGAAAAACGTTTGTTGTTGCAGTACGAATATCCTTAGCCTGAAAACTAGTTCTTTTCCTATGTCGAGTACCTTATACTACAACACATTCTATTTTAACATTTTTTCTTCTTCTTCTTCTACTTCTTCGTCTTTTTTTCTTGGATGACCACCACCTCTCCAAGCCCCGAGCATGTTGGAGAGGGCAACCCAAAAGGGGTAGGATGGCGCGGACGATTGCCAGAAAGTAACCACGCGATTTCTTGCTTTTCTTCCCGACATTTCTCTTTCTTATAACACCACCAAAACAACGGTGCCAACTTTCGGGGACGGTGGACATGGCGGAAGGAACCGAAGGCGTGCAAGTTGGAAAAAGTTCCTTGCAGAGCGGCCTGGCCCGCAAAATTAACGTGTACCTTGTGAGGCATAGTGAGCGGGCGGATGAAGTCAAAGACGTCTCGGCGCTTCAAAATGCGTCTCAAAATTTAACAGCACTTGATGTTAGAGTCGATGTCTCCGATCCTCCATTGACATCGAACGGGATTCGTCTCGCTGCTGAGTGTGGAAAACGCTTGAAAGGGTTAAAAAATGTCAAGTTCGAAACTGTATATACGTCACCATTCATTAGAACACTCCAAACAGCCAGTGAAGTTGCCGCGGAACTGGAAATTTCTATTACACCAGTCCTAGGAGTAGGCAGTTGTGCTGCATTTGTAAAAGAGGTTGGAGTAGAGAATGTCTTGAGGGACCAGTATTTTGTCAATCGAAGAGCGCAAGAAACGATATGCGGCGAAACCAAAATTATGGATACTAATAATGACGCTTTGAACTTTCGGGAGAGTCTGGAGAGTATCTTGATAAATATGGTGAAGAGCAAAAGTCCGTTCGATAACGCTTTGTTCGTTACGCATCGCGAAGGAATTTATGATATGATTCAAGACAAAAGAGGCTGTGGAATCGACTGGGTATGGGGCACACCAGAGTACTGTGGGTGTTTTGTCCTTCAGTTTAAGTATATAGATCAAGGTGAAAGTTCGACTCCGTACAAAAAATGGAAACTAAAGACGCCCAGGGATGCTTTCGAAACGATGGACAAGAGGTATAACAGGGAAAAAAAGAAAAGGTGTGTTCTGATGGCGGGGGCAAAAAAAAGAAAGAGAAAACAACCCACGGAGCAAACACAAATGTGGGACGAAGGTAGCCGTATGTTTCCCGGTGTAACACGCAATATTCGCAGCTAGCCTGATCTAGAAGTGTGGCCTAAGACAGACGATAAAAGTAAAACTTCTCCGGCAGCGAGTCAAAAGCGTTGACAATCCTTTCCCCTTTTTCATGCAAGAGAAGCCCTTTGAAATAAGCAAAAGAAAATGAGAGTGTGGTATAATACTTTGCAAACTCGCAGCGATACTTGAACCTGGATCCTGAGTCTGAGAAAGTGGGATTAGACTTTGGGAGGTCTCCGGATCCATGCTGTCGGAATATAACTCATATTTTAATAACATACAGGTATACTTCGTCGAATCAAAGATGACTCTTTAACAATTTAATTTCCAATTCTCTTGCTGCTTTTTTATCAGCTGGTACCATCATTGCCAATTGTTTTGCTGGCCTTGGTCGTGTTTGGTTGATTTGATCAGCAACTCTCGCTGAGAGTTGCAGTCCTGTGGGTATATCCAATGGATGATCAACGATAATGTAAGATTGATTCATATCCAAACCTTTAAACAATCCATCGATGATGTCATCGGCAGTAGCAGCCCCAAGCGCTTTGGTCATTGCTTTAATTGACCCTTTCTCATCTCTCTTTTTGCCGTCTGCATCACGATTTTCCATGAAGTTTGTGGCAGCGGCAGTTGGATGAAGTGAATGTGGTGCAATGTGAATAGCTTTTTCGCCCATGTTTTGTAACTCAATAGCAAACTGCTCGCAGACGGCAGTAACCGCCATTTTAGATACTGAATATGCACCAGGATTGTGGTTCAACAACCCAACTACAGACGATGTTGTAACAATGTGCGTTTTTTTACCGGACGGTAATGGCCCAGCAGCGACCAAGGACTCTGTAAATGCTTGCAAAATGTTTACAGCACCGAACACGTTGACAGCGAAAATTGGTTTCCATGTATCAGTCGGGCTTTGCAAAATCGAAAACCCAGCATTTCCTTGTATCCCCGCGTTGTTGAATAAAAACGATATTTTTTTATTTGGAAATTCACTAGCGATTGCTCTCTGCGCAGCAATACAATCATCAATGGCAGTGACATTACATTTAAAACCGAATACCCTTGCGCCGTTCTGCTTCGCAATCGGCGTTAACGTGACTTTGGCCGCTTGCAGCTCTTTTTCACTCACGTCCAAGATACATACAGACATACCGCTTGATAATAAACGCTTGCTAGTCTCGTATCCGAACCCACTCGCTCCTCCAGTAATTACGGCGAGGCCATTTTTGTCTAGCACATTCGGGAATTTGCTCATCGTGTTTAAATTATACTGAATCGCCTCGAAAATTATTTCCGTCACTTTGAGGGTGGCTAGGTGTAGCCCTCAAGGATATATCCAACTTCAAGGTACGAAGTCATCAATAATTAAACCAATCATCATCACCACACACAACAATAACAACATAACAACAATAAATTACAATAAAAAAGACACAAAACAAAACACATCTATATTTATTATTAATATTAAAATAAATAATAAAATAACAAAATTACAATAATATAAATGTTGATATGTTGATAGGTAGTATTATTAATCCATCATCATAAGGATTCTTTTTTGTTTTTCTACTGACTGGAGCTAGCCATGCTATGCTAGGTGCTAGCAAGTGCTAGCTCTAGTTTTTTAATATATTTTTTTGCTTTTTTTTTTGGTCTCCTCTTCTCATCATAAGTATAATAGCTTCAATGTAGTAAACTTCATGGATTATTAGGAGATCGACTGGAACCGTTTTGCATATCGCTGTAACTATACTCTAACAAGCATGTACTATACTATCACTTCCGATTTCGACATGGAATACCATCTCATTGAATCGCAGTAGCTATCTATCAGTACTGAATCGAAATGTCTATCATTGATTGCTGTTATATTGTTGTACACGTTTTTTTGTTATGATGAGCAAGCAGCACCTCTGTAGGCGATGGCACTATGCACGTAACAGCATGATGCAATAATAGAATAAAATATTATAAATAATGACACCATTATAATTATAATTAGCTTCTACTATCACCCCAACAAAAAAAGTAATGATGATAAATGCATTTTATATTATTAAATAAAGGGGTGGAAAAATATGCGTTCCGTTACCTCTTGGGATGCGCAACCTTCGAAGTGTCGCAGGCGCACACGTGTCCCACAAGGTATTCAAAGCTGAGACGTATTGGGGTCTACACATATTTCAAAAACCCTATAGTAGACGGCGGAAAGGAAATTTTGGTTTAAATTTGGTACCCGTATACAAGCGACACGAGTGAAACATGGCTGATACCGATAGTGAGTACAACATTCTTTCCAAGCAACAGCAGGAAAAGTTGCACCAACAAAAGGTGCAAATGCGACTAAACAATGAAAAATACCTACGTGCCCATCCTGAACTAAAGGCTCTAGTTTCTTTTTTTATGCGAACTTTACTAGAAGAGAAACCGGAGAAACCAGAACTATTTGCTGCTGAATTTTTTACTCGTCCAGACGTAAAGCCTATTGTGTTAAAATCTATTGGGATGAAATGAGGAAGACATTTGTATTTACGAAGCTTGGTCGTTTCCCACAGCATCAGCGTATAATTTATGCTTTATGGCAAGGAATTAAAAGAGGTCAAGAAGTACTCATTTTTTTAAATAAAAATCAATTTGTGTCGCCCCGCAATAGCTGCGCAACTGTCATTTTGCGCTTTTTTTTCTTTGACTCACGCCTTCTCTTTCTCAATAACTTCCGCTTCTCTCTCCTCCTTTCAAACTCAGCCCGGGCGTTCGCGGCTTCCTCCAACTTTACTTTTGTGGCTTCAGAGGTACCACTTTCTACTGTAACAGGGTATTTGTGGTCACTAGCAGTTGCTCCTTGTAACCCGGGTTGCGATGTATCTTGTTCGTCATCTGTAAAAATGTTTGGGCTGCTTTTCGATCGGTCTGCAGCACTCGTGTTTTCGTTTGCATCCACAACAGCTTGGTTTGTGTTTAAAGACCTTTCGGGTCTTCGTTTTCGTTTTTTCCTGATTCGATTATCGCCGCCTTCTACACGACTATAATCGACCTTAAAGTCTTTCAAATAATCTTGTGATTCGCCATGAAACGAGTGCTTTGAGTGTTTGATCTTGTAAAAATGTGGCGCGGCGTCTACAACCCATCTGACGTCAGGAACAATCGATAATTGGTATATTACCTCGCCCTCTCCGTCTTCGCTATCATACGCATCGTAATACATCAGCCATTCTGGTGGCTCCAATGTTGGAAATTGCTCAAGAACAGAATGCTTGTCGAATTTTACATTCCGGGGGTCATTTATAGTCTTGTAAGCGAAGTCACCCTTAACCTTCTGGACGATATTGAAAAAAAAACCGGAAAGTAGACACTTCAAAATAGTCTCGTGGTCATCATCCCCGCAACTCTGAAAAGACTGCCCCGGAGCTACTGAGCATTTCAACTGGTGAGCCATTTCTTTACGTATAGATTTGGCGCGCATCATCGCTTTATAGTTGCAAAAATTTATTTGTGCCCACCGCTTGGAGCTGCGACCAAACATACCAGTAAATTGATTGTAGACGGTAAGCAGGGTGAGGTGATCGCCATGTTCCGAAGCGAACGATTTAAACAGTTCCTCGGCCTCTTGAATCTTTTCTTGCCTTCGTGGGCGGATAAAAACATTCTGCACTTGGATCATTGCGCAAATTGTCAAAATTTCATCGGTACAACCATGGTCTATCGAATTTAACAACGTCTTTGCCATTTTGGGCGAACATTGAAACCTACTAATGGTTTGGCCAACGAAAGTTAAGTTTCCCTCGTCATCAATGGCTTTCAGCGCATGAAGTTCCGCAAATGCCCTTGCAAAAGCTAGACGACTTGGTGTCTCTAAAAATGAAAATTTGTTAAAATCAGACACACCAAGACTTTTTAAATACAAAAGTGGGCGTGTCAATTCACTTCGACATAATTCAGGTACCTCTTCTTCCCGTAGAGTCTCAAAGGTCTTCGTGGTACACAAGCGAAAGCACTTTCCTGTTTGTCTTCCGTTGCGGCCAGCTTTATCTGCACGTCTAGCAGCAGACATTTTTGAAATGGGTTGATTTGCTATAAACTGCTTTCCAGCCTTTGCATCGTAAATAGGGAATCTAGTAAACATCGTGTCCACCACATAGTCTATACCAGTAACAGTCAGTGATGTCTCTGCAATCTTTGTAGCTACTATGATTTTTCTCTCATGACTACGGGAACTTAAAAAGCACCGACGTTGTTCGCTATTTGACAACTTCCCATGGAGCGCCAAGACTAACGTAGATACCTTATTGTCATTTGAAGACCCACTCTGACCATGACTTGCTTTATACAGGTTGTTGCCAAAGCTGTTATCGTAGGGTAGTAGTTCGTCCTTTAACCATCTCACGGTAGTGTCAACTTCAAATTTCCCAGGCATAAATATCAATATACCGCCCATTTTACCCTTAGAGACGCTGGCATCCTTTTCATACGTTCCGTTGTGTATATCTAAAACGATCTGAATAGTAGCTTTAATGAAATCACTGCATGGGTCGCTAAGGTAATATGTTTGAACTTGCGGTCGCTCGCTTGGGTGGGATACGCAAATAATCTTTGAAGAACTTTTGTTACCACCTTGGAAATTACCAGTGCCCTCATCCACACAACTCTTGTCTGGCATGTAGTTACCATCGAAAAAATCTTTTAGCTTTACTGCAGCTGTTGTTGATGCGCATAGGACAATGTGCAAATTCGGTCGCTTCATTTTGATGCTTTTGACCGCGCCAAATAGAATATCCATAAATGCATCGCGGTCGTCTACTTGATCAATCATGACGGCGGAGTATCGCATAAGCAATGGGTCTCTATGCAACTCCCGCAGAATATTCTCGCACGTCAATACTTTTATTTTACATGTTGAATCGTCAGTGTGGCTAAAATACTGTGCACTGCATCCAACTATTCCCCCCTTCCCAACACAAGATCCTTGCTCCTCCGCTATTCGAGCTGCTAACATAAGTGCTGCGTTTTTGGTTGGTTGCACGCAGGCAATAATTTGGCAGTTTTTGTTAGAAAATCTTGTAGCTGTGGAAGATGCGCTCGTCGAAGCAGTTTGCGAAGCAAACCCACTTTCATACAAATACTGTGGAATTTGGGTAGACTTCCCGCACCCAGACAAACCCAAAATAATTAATGTAGAATATGTTTCTACATGCTCTATGATTGCGTCCCTATAGCTAGCAATGGGTAACAAAAGTCTTTGGCGCCTTATATCACGTGCGACGTTTGGGTTGAAGTGAAAAGTCGTTGTATGCTCACTTCCATACCGGTCAGCTTCCAAGTCAAAGTCCGGACCTGTCTGCCCTGGCTTCCAGAACGACATCGTTTTTTCCAAAGCCGTACATTAGCGATGTCATCGGATTTGCGAATCCTACCCTACTCCTCGTACAATCCACCTTTCTTTTCTTCATTTTCATTTCCTTTCTTCTTTTTTTTCACCAATTCAATTTTATTATTACACAAAAAAATATTGATATGAATGTGATTAGTGTAAAAAAATAATAAATAGCACTAGCTAGCTAGTGTCTAAATGAACTAAATCACACCTACCACCATTTCGCTTTTTTTTTTTGCTAGCTAGCTGCTAGCTCTACTACTATATTTCATCTATTGTAAATCGATTGCATGAGTGATTTAATATTGTGTTTGTTGTTGTTGTTCTTAATGTTCGTTCGTCGCGCAGAGAGCTTTTAAAATTTTTTTTCTTTTTTTATCATCAATTATTATTTATTTCACATTGTTATTAGACTTGCTAAGAGGAGAAAATAAAAACAGCACCAGCCTTGCTACTACTAGTAGTGCCACTATTATTATATAAAAATGCCCAAGTTAAAGTAGTCGTTTCATACCGTCGAGGACAGACACAAGAGGACAGACAAAAGACTTACTCTTGGAAGCATGCAAATACTGAGGCGAATAATAGCAAAATCACCATATCCTTTGGAAAATTATTTTTCTCTTCGCCCAAAAGAATTTACTCGCAGGATCTATATGGGCAGTGGTGTGTCGTTTCCGTCCGAAGAAGAGGCGCTTGCTGCCGGAGTTTCCCAGGAACAAATCGATGACCATAAAAAAAAACTCTCTGCGGCCGCGAAGACTGTGAAGCTACCTCAGGGGGCTACTGCTACCCCATTTTTGCCAGGACCCCCAACAGCAGCAGTAGCATCATCTCCATGCGCGCTAGGCGAAGAACCGGTGAAATGTAAGCTTGTACAAAAAACTTATGCCAGTCTCGATGCGCGCCTACTCACTTTTTCGCTGCCAGAACCAGACAAGCCACTCAACTTACCAACTTGCGCCTGTATTCTCGCATTAGCAAAGGTTTCAGACTCAAGCGACATGCTGATCCGACCATACACCCCTGTGTCAACAAATGCTGCACTGGGTACATTTGATCTTCTGGTGAAAGTGTATGAAAATGGCAAGATGTCACAACATTTGGACTCGCTCGTACCAGGGGAAGGAGAAATAGAGTTCAAGCACATTCCTTTTAATGTGAAGATTCAATACCCATTTGGAAAGACCAAGATTGGAATGCTTTGTGGTGGAACTGGAGTAGCACCAATGATACAAGCGCTTCATATGATCCTTGGCTCGAAAGACGACGAAACTGCCGTCTCCATGCTTTATGGTTCTCGCACAGCTGACACAATTTTGGCTAAAGAATGCCTAGAAGAATGGGCTGCAGCAACACCTTCTCGTTTTCAAGTTACACATGTCCTTTCGCATGAGCCTGGCGACAGTTCATATACCGGTGCAAGAGGATTCATTGGACGAGAATTGATTGAAAAACATATGCCAGCACCGGGTGAAAATGGTATGATATTTGTTTGTGGCCCTGCTCCAATGTACGACGCATTATGTGGTGGTCGGGATAAGAAAGAAGTCACTGGTTTATTGAAGGAAATGGGTTATGCAGATGAGGAAGTATATAAGTTTTAAGTATTAGCAATGCAGAATTACATAGTATACGTCTTTGTCAGGCGACGATAAGTTTACAGGCAAATTCTATCGTCCTGGAAACTAGGTATAGCTTCTTCTATGATTTCTTTGCATGGCAATCACTCGATGGCCAAAACACTTTTCGTATGGTCAATGAAATGCGACTTTTAGTGCGAGCAATGTTTTGCCCCGACGTTACATACGCCTCTTTCTTGTTTAATGTAATCCCGCATTCCTGGCTATCAATCCTTTCCTCTGTGACGGCGGCTATGCTGTGCAAATACTCACAATATGCCTCTCCTGTAAAGTACAACAGACTATTTGGCCGTAAGCATAGAGACGCAACGGGTGGTTGGATGCGTCGTGCATTGCTTTCGGGAGGTATATACTTATAAAATGAAAATACACAGCTTTCCTGCAAGCTTAGAATCACAACTTTGGGGAGATAGCTTGGACCATCTTGGTGCGGTAAAATCCCCTCCCCGACTTGGTAATGATTGATCAAAAAGTGATTAGGCGATTCGTCTGAGCTACAATCCTCGGTAACGTTAAAGATATGCAGGTGCTTGTTTATTTCCTCAGCTAAAACGGCCAAGTAATTTGGTACTGCAGAGCCAGACTCGTCTACCCCGACATGGCCGCCCCAAATTTGGAGTTTCCTAGTTTTGAGTTCTTTCCAACAATCTGAATTGGAGCTATTAATTATTTCAAGAATTGAATTGTAGCTTGATTCTTCCAAAACGTTTGGGATATAATAAAGCCCATCTACTCGTCTATCCATGACTTTGAAGTCATTCAAATTTCTAACTTTAACATTTTTGTTCAATTTTATAGCTTGCCTCAAGGATTGGCGGTCAAGATTCCCATTAATCTCTTCCAGCAATCCGGTATATATTTGCTTGGCACTCTTCGTTTCGCCTTGTGTAGATTCGTTCGACGCAGTGCGTATGGAAATAGTTCGCTTACTTTGACGGGGCAGTTTCTCTTTTTTGAATTTCTCCCTCTCTTTTTTCAAAAGTTCTTGAAAGTCAATGATAGACGCCATAATCGTCAGCGCATTGGCACTCCCCGCTGGATCCTTATGGCCAGCGAAATGTAAATGTCCGCAATTTCCATTCGTATTTGCGCTCATGATGAGGTTTGCAAGATAGTATTACCGTATCGTGGTGGTGGTGGTAACACAACAAAACACTCTAACTCTATAAAATATATAGTATATAATAGGGACGAGTATATAGTAATTAGACTATAATAATTTCAATTATTAAGCCAAGTAGAAAAAGTTATTATTAGAGCTAAAGGGGTTTTGTTTTGTTGTTGTTGACTTTGTATTTTGTGTTGAAGAAGATATCCATAAAGAAAGATCCATTTTTTTCCTCTCAACAAAAAAACTAAAACAACTAAAACAACCAACAACAACATAAACAAAACAAAACCAAAAAAAAAAAAAGAGAGAAAGATAATATAAATAAATAATGTGTAAATTGGAATAGGTAACTAATAAAACAGTAACATCTCATTATTATTATTTATTATTATTATTATTTATTATTAATTTTTATTATAAAAAAAAACACATATTATAGTCAGTAGTTGTTAGTAGTACAGAGTAGTAAATTTTAATTTGGGTCGTGATTGTACAACAACACGCACTTTGACTTGTCTGCTATGAAGATTACCCAAGATTTTAGCAAGATACCTTTGTAAGGGGTTGAAGATGGATGATCAAAAATCTGCAGCATACAAAGTACCAGCAGATTCGGGAGAAACTATCGACACCGTTTGGCTGAAAAAAATTACTGAAAAAGAGGCGACAAAGTATGCGAAAGACTATTACAAAAATCTCGTATCGCTGGTCAACGACTTTTTGGAGTCCAAAGAATATGAACATTTTGAACATACAAATGCGAGAGTGCTATCTACTAGGGAGTGTTCAGACGTCGACGTGGACATCGGTCGTTCATTTGGCATGATGCTAAAGCACAGAAATACGGGTGAAAAACGCGAGAATATGCGCGAAATACTGCTGGCTTACGCCGTTCACAACCGCAGCGTAGGTTACGTGCAAGGCATGAACTTTCTGTGCGCCCTGTGCTCAGAGCACCTTTCGAACGAAGGAACTTTTTGGTTTTTAAACATTCTTACACGACGGCTCCCCAAAAATTTCTTTAAAAAGGCAGGCATGGAAGAATGTTTAGTGTTTCAACATGTAGTGCGTAAATATGCTCCAGATATTGAACAATTTATGGGTTCGTCGTTCGAAACGGTTTTGAACTTATTTGTGTTTCAGTGGATGCTGCCGCTCTTCGTACACGCTATGCGACCCCGAGTTACTTTGCTAGCCTGGAAGCACCTGCTGTCAGAAGACTCTTCTCCTGAAAAGCAAAGCAAGGGCAGCCACAGTAATATGAGTGATATTCCATCCCAAACTTCTACCGTGTCGCATCGTTTGCATGAAATGGCCCTACGTTTGATGATACACTACAGTAATGGTCTTATGGGCGATCAAAAAGGAGCAAATACTTCTACAGCTCAAGCTGAGAATGCTAATGATGACGCAACGCTGACTAATAGTATAAGTTTTGTTCGTAACGTTAGGCAAAAAGTAATAGAGCTTGGTGTGGCGAATTTAAAAGATGACCAATATCCATGGAACAACAATGACTTGCCCAAAATAGATAAAGCATGGTTTTCAAAAATTCAAGAAAGCTATGTTTTGAAAATCAGGCGAAGTGAGATTAATTTGATGCAATCTAGGAAAAATATAGTTGACTTCAATTTTTTGAACATGAAGCGTGTAGATAATTTACATTACGAATTGATGAAAGACGTGAACGAAGGAGCATCAGCATCACTGCAAGATTCAAGCGCAACGATAGAAAACGGGGATCCCGCCAAAGGCACCAAAGCCATATTAGCATCAACTTTGTCCAAAACATCAAATGTACTGCAATTTCAAGAGCTGTTTTTGAAGGCTACAGTCAGCACTGGGCAGAAACCGTCTGTGATAGGGAACCCGGGCGATTCCACCATCGAAACTGCACGTTCATTTGCTATCCAGCTATTTTCTGTCCTAGATAGAGGTGGAAAAAGCGTTTTGCATAACGATGAATTGTTGTGTGCATGTGTGCTTGTGTCTACACTTAGCGTGGAGCAAAAGTTGAACACGTGCTTTTTGATACATGCGAACTTCTCGGAGAATATGGGGTACAACGTTGTGGATAAAGAAATGGCTTTAAAAGTGTACACAACACTATTAAAGTTGTCTGAAGATTGGTATGGAATTCCAGCATCAATCCACATGGCTAGAGACAGGGTGGATTCGGGAGTTGTAAGGTGTTTATTTGATATGGAAGAAACGGACGCATTATCCTTAGTTGAGTTTAAGCAGGTGATGCAAGTTCACACATCTCTGATCAGTTGCATTGACGAGCCGAGTGATATTGATGCCAGCGATGTGGAAGTAGGTTCTGCATTTGACAGTTTTTTGGATCGGGTTGGTTGCACTGGATGGACCAGGAAAGATTTTGACTCCAAATTCGATACACCCCACAGAGTTCGAAAACCACCACAAGAATACTCACCGACAACATTTTCAACCTCAGAAACTTACGCAGGCAATCACATTCCTAATTTAGATTTAAATCCGGTTTATTTCAAAAATACAAAGGGCGAGCATATAGATAAAAAAGACGCGGATGAGCCTTCATTTGATACAAACGATGAAATACTTTCATTGAAGAAAATCAAATTACACAAAGGTATTCATGACAAGCCTCGCGGCGCGTGCTCCGGGACAAAGATTGAGCAAGGCTGCCCAGTAATGTGATTTTTTTATTTTGTCTACACGTGTACTGTGATTAAACAAAAATATAAAGCCTGATCTTTTGAAAAAAGAAAATATAATATATTACGAATAATATATATACGAGTATATGATACACGAGAAGTAAAGAAAGTTCTCTTGGTTAGTGCAAGTCCATTTCATCTGGAATTAACATGGAAGCATCATCGGGGGCTTCTTCGACTGGAGCCTCATCGCTTTTCTTGCCATATTCTTTATCATCCACTGTGGTGCTAGCTTGAACTTGATTTTCCTGCTCTTCAAAAGAAAATACAGGAGGAAAATCTTCCATATAAAACTTTGCCTCCAACTGTTCTGGATTCTTAATAAATGCCTTGAATTGGTCGTAGGTTGCATGACCATTTCTAGTTGGATAATCTAAGCAGCGGTAAAACCTGTTGATTTTACTTGGGCGGAGCCACATTCGAAGTTTACCACATGCTTGCAAAATGTTTTCTACTCGAGAAGCGTCGAATGCAGCGTACATAATATCTTTCCTCTCGAGTGTGCCATTTTTGTTGAAATCGAGAAGATTAAATACCACTTTCAGCGCACGCTCCCCATCCTCATCATCTTGTACTGCTATTCCTTCCATGGCTATTTCTGCCATTCGTTCCATTTGTCGTTCCTCTTCCTTCCTTTCCTCTTCCTCTCTCTTTCGCTCTCGCTCCTTAAATTCTTCATCAGTCAAAACAAGATTAGACGGAAACATTCCTACAGCATTCGTTGTTAAATTTTCACCTTTCCACCACTCGGGATCATCCCATTCATAAATCGCTATAAAATCTCCCTCCTCGAATGTTAGCTCTTCTTCGTCTTCAGCTACAAAATTTTCTTTGCCAATAACGCGTTTTCGAACCACTTCAATACAATCGCTAGGAAATAAACCTATACCACCAGTTACAAGGTTTTCTCCATTCCACCATTCAGAATCACCACTAGTGTCTCCTCGATCAATAATTTTAATTTCATCGCCGACGTTGATATTCAATTCATCCTGATTTTCAGCATCGTATGCCAATTTACCCAATACTTGCCATGGATTGCCACCCCCACGTCTTACACCCGGCTTTTTAACAGAATCGTTTTCACCAATTTTCATTTCATCTGTGTTCTCTTCGCTTCCATTTGTTTTCGCGGCTTCAGCATCTAGTGGCGTTTGTCCATTTACCTCATCCGTACCTTGTGAACCATCTACAACACCTTCCTTCTTCTCCTGTAAATCAAGGACTTTTTGGTCCTGAGCCAATTTCTGGGCTTCGCGTCTTGCATTTGCCATACTTTCTTTCTCCCTTTCATCGGCTTTGATCTTTCCGATTCTTTCATTTTCAAGCTTCTTCAACTTTTCCATAGCTTCCCGCTGTTCGATTTCTTCCTCCGACATTTGGTCCATAATTTCACGTATGTGCGCGTTCTCCATATCAAGCATTGCGCGGTGCTTTGCTGCTCGCACACGTTCTTCTTCTTCTCTTTCGCGCTTAAGGCGAAGTACCCGCTGTTTCTCTTCTTCTTCTCTTTTTGCAATTTCTATCAGGCGCGCTCGCTCTTTTGCTAGTCGTTCCTCATATTTAGCTTTCTGTTTTTCAAGCAATTCCCTTTTCATACGCTGTTTTTCACGCATTATTTCCTGCGTATTCAACTCGCGTTTCTTTTTTGCACGCTTAATTCTACTCTCATTAATTTGATTGCACAATTTTGTAGCACGTCGAATATCTAGAGACGTGTATATTTGTTCTCTTTCCCATCTTGGATCATCGCGTTGGTCAAAAAGGACGGCACTGCATGCTTCCATCATAATATGCTCTTCTTCTGTGAGCATGTGCTCATACTTCAAAATATCTCGCATTGCATGAGTCAATTGGAGACGTAAAATACGTCGAACACGGGACCTTGATTTATGACCTCGAAAACACCATTGTATTTTTTTGGCACTTTTCTCCTGCTTTGCTGCAAGATTTTTGGCTGTGCGGATTCTTATTTTCTGCAATAAAATCATTAATTTCCACCAAACCTGCAATTTTGTCGCAGAATTTATCCTGAGACGCTTCAATTCAACCCGTCGTATTTCTCGCATAACTGCAGCACGTTTTCGTCCAAGGTATCCTCGTATATGCCGTTGAATGGTGACTGCAAATGGTGTCACTTTTTTGAGTAGTCGCTCGACTGCTTGTGCGCGTCTTACAAATGATTTCCATCTCTTTATACCATCTTCTAGGTGCGCTTTGACATATCTCTTTAATGCACGCCGAAAAATGAAGTCTAGGGGAAGTGTGCGCCTCCGTTCGATAATGTTTGTCCTAATCCTGGACTTCATATCTTCCTCATCTTTTTTCGAGCTAAGTAACTGCTCGGCTAGCTTTTCAGTCCGATCTCGCATGATTCCAGATAAGCGATCATTGATGGTCCCAACCTGTTTTCCTTTGACTCTTTGGGCACCCAATTTTCCCATATCTCGCTCCAATGCGTCATATGGTCCCACATTTAGCTCAGTAAAAAACGATATATTTCGCTCATTTAAATTGTGAATAAATCGCGACTTAGGGCGTTCAACGCTTTCCACATCGTCATCTTCGCTATTTGTGATGGCAACCCTGTTATTTTCGACTCCAGCTTCTATTGTTGAACTAAGCGTCGCGGATAAATTTCGGCTTTCGCTAGACTCTACGTTTTGTAAGTCCAAAGAGTTTTGTGTCGGTTTAGGGTTCTGGATTACAACAAGACTATTGGACTTGAACTTTGGCACACCCAACCGTAAAACTGGTAAATTGGACGGCAGTTTCATTCGTGTGCGCTCGACAGCATTAACATGTAAATTTTTAGCATGAGAACCATTTTTATCATCTATTGCATCTTTTGCTTCAATTTCAATCTCGTCGAAATGTGAACCAACTGTTTTGCCGAGTTTCTGTGTCCAGGCTTCTCGCTGACTATCTAAAAAATTATCCCCTCGGTGTTTTTCGTATTGATATAACTTTGTTTCGTAGCCATATTGTTCGGGTTGCCTGTGTGGAAAGGAAGTATTACGTTGCAAAGTCAACGACTGTGCCATGCGATTTTGTGATCTATCCCCGCCTTCATTCTTCAGATATGGCAAGCTTGCGTTGTTTCTATCGGGTTTAATGCGAGAGCTCCGTTCATACCGTTTGTCTGCTTTTTTTTTTCTATACGTGAACGACGAAGATGATGTGCTGCTAACAGAGCCCTCACTCTTGAGGCCATGTTTTCTATACCTAGATCGTCGGGCCTTTTTTTGAACCCTATTATTTCTTATGCTTTCGCTGGGACCTGCGGTTTCATAGAAGGCACTCTGTATATGTTTTTGTCTCAAGCGTTTGAGTTGCTCTTCTTTTTTTCTATTCCGCGCCTTCATTTATCGGGCCTTTTTTTTTTTACAAGTGACTGCAATGCCACGACAAGTCTAATGATTGACAATAATCTTGGGGGTAGTGTTTATTCACGGTGTCCCATTGAATCTTTACGCTGTATTTTGCCTAAGCAGTGACAAGATTTCCACTTTAATGAGGAGCTTACTCAAGGTGGTGGTTGCTTAGGTTCTCGCGACCGTACGGACAGAAGTGCGCAACCGATTATAATAATTATAATATAATAAAAAATAATAATATGATTATTACAATAACAATAAACCATTAATAATAATAGCGGATAGTAATAAGAGGCAGCAGAAGAAAAAGAACTTGATAAAATAACAACAACAACAATAACAATAATCCAACAAACAAGATCACATACTTCTCTGTGTGAGTGATAATCAGTAGTCTAATCACCAACAACGACTACGTACACGTATATAGTAGTAGTAATCATAATACAAGTAGGGTATTCAGCTATCATCAGAGAACATCATACTAAAACTTGAAACTATTATATCATGTCAGAACGCCCACATTAACAGTAACAATTACAATATAAAAACAAACGTTCGAGTTCTCTGCGTTTCGTGATTATTCATAGCGACGATTCCAGTTATCTATACTAAAACAGTACGAAATACGGTGCTTTGGTCGCGTCACGACTTGCAGAATAATAGATGCGTTATGAGGCAAAGAAACCTTCATAGTGTTTTGGAAGCACACCATAGTATACAATTTCGGCTGAAAACGGAAGCTAGCGCAGAGAGGAGAAAAGGCTGGTGGAACTTTAACTTTCACGCGTACCGACATTCTTAAGGAGATTGCATTAATGTCTAGGTATATCTTGATTCTACGATGGTATATGTTGTTCGCTCAAAAATTAAAAGGGGCTTAAAACAAGGCGAAGCTGATTCCTGGCATTCACTTTACTTGAGAATATGGCGCATCATCACATCTCTAAGCAATTTATTTCATTATTTTTTTATTATTATTATCATTATGTATATGTATACTATTATTACTCTGTTGTAATTATTTATTTTATTATTTTTATTGTGATGTTAATAATGTATCAGAGAGGTTGTTGTTCTTTTTTTTCTTCTTCTATCTATTATTATCTTCTCCTTCTTCTCTCCTCTCCTCTATTATTATTTTGGTTTTCGGAAAAAGGAAACTTAGGAACGGAGATTCTATGGACTGCAACACTCATTGCTTTTTTGCCCTTATCATGACACCAATTTATAGAAAATGTCGGCTGATTCGAAGGGAAATGGCAAGAAAAAAAAGAGGCGCTTGTTACACGAGCCAAAAAATAAAGTATCAGCGACGTTTCGTAGGCCTAAAGTGTACTGGGTCCCGAAAAGTAAGAACGGACCAGGTCATTGGGTCAGACCCAAAGTAGCACCAATGAATCCCAAAACTTTAGAGCGCCTGACACGGCAGAAAAAATCGGCTGCAAAGTCAAAAGCAGGTTCATCAGCTACAGGGCGATATCTATTGCCTGGGGGTGGTAGGTTTAGCCTTGCCAAACCAAAGGGGGAATTCGACTGGGTAGTCGCACGCGCAAAACAAACTCCTGGTCCAAATCAATACAACGTAAAAGTAAACGAGTGGGGAACTGGTGGTATAAAAATAAGTGATGCAAATCCGAAAAGTGAAATCGACTGGGTTATATATCGTTCTAAAAATACACCAGCACCGAATGAATATGGTTTGATCAAAATGCCAGGACCATCTGGGGGGCAGTTTTCGACCGCGTTTCCGTTAACAGAACTTGACTTGACAATATTGAGGGCTAACGATTCGCCTGGCCCAAACGAATACGACATTGAGTTATGCCCATTGGGCAAATCTAAACAAAGCAAAGCTTGGATCAAACAGGCACTAGCAGAATATAAAGGTAGAAAATAAGAAACTGTAACCCACTGAGTATGCTGTACCAATTTTTGATTTATTGAAATTCAAGTCTGTACGTCTTCACTCCAAAATCATAATCATAAATAAATATATCAAACACAAGATATTACTTTACACCGCATTGACTCATATGCCCATTCTTTTCTGTAAGACAAATGCTTACTTCTTCTTCTTTTTCTTTCCTTTTTTACCCTTCTTGCCGCCACCGCCAGCTCGATTCAACTCATTGAAGAGCCCCGATGGCTGTTTAGTGTAAATTTGCACAAGTTTTAAATTTTTATTAGCATCTTTGGCCAGCGCTGGAGATAGGACACTGCACCCCTCGGTGCCAATAGGGTTGTCACTGAAATAAAACTGTTCCAATGTTTCGTTCGCGTCTAGACCAGACCGGAGAATCTCTAGCTCTTCCAGATGGTCTTTAGAAATGCAATTATCCTGCAAGCTTAGTGAGGTCAACTTCGTATTTGTATGTAACGCCTTGGCGATATGCACCAATCCTTCCCCACCAATTTTATTACCACGCAAACTTATTTTCTCAATTTCTGTACGGCCATATCCCATGACCTGGGCAATACCCTTGGCTCCTTTGGGTCCTACATCACAAAATTCAATCACAAGCCGTTTTAGGGAGGAGTTTGTCCTAAGGCCGCGACATAGGGCATCGCACCCGGCATCCCCTATTGAACTATCGTACTGCAGGTAAAGAGTCTTCAAGGTGACGTTACAACCGAAACTAAGCGCCGAGCCAAGAGCCTTGCATCCGCGGGGGGCAATATTGCTATCCATTATTCTTATGCACTGTATTGTTTGTGCTTCTCCGCCTAATCTTAACAGCTCCGCTATTGACACGCAGCCATCAGGCCCACAATTAGATCTACCGAAGTGTAGAGAGGTATAATGTTCGAAGGAAGTTTGTGGCTTAAAGTCTGGGTGCTTTCCGAGGAGGGCAGCACACAAAGCACGAACACCAGCAGGTCCAAGTTCTTCGTCAACAACCATCTTCGTTTTGTCCGCATTTTCTTCGTTTTCTAATTGCCCTACTATCGAGTCACAAAAGGGCGCACCAAATAATTTACAAGCTTTCTTATAGTTGGCAACAAACTCCTCTGGTGTGAGTGGTTCAACAGCAGGTCCTTTCGCCGCTTTTTTCTTGTCACCACCTTTTTTCCCCATCTTTACTATCAATATCTATAGTTGCAAAACCAGTTGCGGTCAAAAGGCTGTGGATGCAGACACTTAGCGGGCTTCCTGAGAATATATCACAAGCCTCCGCGTTTTTCACTTATGAAAATGGATGTGCTCAGTCTGAATTACGTTGTCACAGTAGCCTTATTCGTTGGGCATGCAGTTCGCAATCAACAATGTTAATTGCTCACATGATAATGATGGATGAATTCCTCCTCCTTCTGTGTAGTATAGCAGCAGCAGCAGTGTGAGTATAATAAAAATAGTGATAGTAAAATAAATAAGAAGAAAGAGAGGATGATGCTATTTGCTATTTGGCCACCCATTTGTGTACTCTTTCCCATTGTGGGTTTCCTATCACTCGGGCCTCAACAGACATAAAAGGGTCTGCAGGTAACTGTCATCATCTTCCTTGGGCTGATCAAATTTAACTACAGAAATCCGTAGACGGAATCGATTAAATTCACCTACCGTCTATTCAATTGTACTTATCTGAAACAACAAACGATATTATTAGAAGACGACGTCGACAGATGATATTTTATTAGACGACTATGATGAAGTACAGTGATAAAATATTTGGAGAACATAAACATGTTCTGAATGATGATAATTATGTGAGATCAAATAACTAACTAAAACAACACGACTAACGACGACGATGTGGTCCTTTCATAATTATTAATTATGAATAATGCACTCCTCCACTGCCATTATCACTGATCATTATTAGTATAGGCGACTAAGAACTAGAATTGAAATACAGGAGTATACTATGTACTACAATACCTCCTATTATTATTACAAAACAACACCCCTCACGCTCCTCTCCTGTGGTGAAAAAATAATAAATTATTAATAATAATAAAATAATAAAAATAATAATAATACTACTGCACAATAACAACAACAACAATAATGATTGATGCCATAGATCCCGATTTTCAAATGTGAACTTTTGAACATTGCAGCGCAAAAGGTCGACAGTCAAAAAAGGGAGACGAAAGCCTTCCACGCCCGAGACCTTGTATCAGATATTGTGTATCGTATTTCTGAAAAGTAGCTGCCCCGATCAAGTTAAAGCATTGGTAATTTTTTGAAAAGATTTCAATTGAACCGGTTTTACAAGTTTTTCACGGCGATACTTGCCTTGCCAGTATCCTTTCACTCAACTCTTTTTTCTTCCACTTCATATGTGTTTTTTGTAACCGGATAAATTAGCAATGGATAAATGGGAAAAGGTCTTCAAATATGCTGTCTATATGGCATATGAAATTGTAGGTTATGCACGGTGCCCTGACTCTGCAGCTTGGGAAAGAGCACCCATGAAGATGGTACGTACTTATTTCCTTCATACAAAACTGAAAGTGACTCCTAACCAGTAAGTGCTTTTGCTTGCGAAGTTTAATCTTGTTGTTCCTGAGATGAAACAATTGCGCAAACAAGTTGATATGCTAGGAGGAGGACTTAGAAGTCCTATAGCTTTGCATGTGTTTGCAGGCGAAAATAATTTGCTTGAAACGTGGAATGTTCGCCTGACGCAGCATACTGAGACCCCGAGTTCCAAAAATCCAACCTACAGTATGAGTAAAACCTTGTTGGAGTTATCGATATTTTTACGCTCTTTGCAGAGCTTGGTTGGTGTCCTGCCAGCCTCTATCCGGTCGAATAGAAATCATGGAGAGTCGTACAATATAATTTTATCTAAAGCTGGTAAAAAAACATTTAAGCAGGATGCAGAGATTATGAAGTACCAGTTTAAAAGTCTCAATAGTATTTTGGGAGCCTTTGAAGTAGAGGTTGTATATAGAAAAAATGCTATGGAATATCAACAGCAAATAATACAATCAACTGATGAATCATCCCAATCCCTGAAAAGTGGGTCAATAAAGAATAAGGCAACCAAGGATACAACAGTACCAGGGCCCGTGCGACTTACTCGAGTTTCGTCCAATCCAAGAGAGATTCCACAAAACAATCGAAATACTTCGGGCTCAATGGGTGGGCCTGATCCTGCTATGAATTATCAACAAGCGTTCGTCGGAAATAACGAAATAAATCAAAGTCCCGTTTATCCAAGCTCATACGCAGAAGGAACTACCAGACAACGAAGGTTTGGCTCCTTTGGTGAAAAGTACGTTTGATTGAGGCCTTTCTACAGTTTTTCTTAGCCACAACCTTGACCCAATTAAATTAATCTAGTTTCGCTAACAGCTTTTTTCATTGTAGCTCTTCCGCTGCATTTTCCGTTGGAACTCCTCCCCTACATCCATCTAGTTTAGGAAATAGTCATGGACATCGTGGTGCGACCATGATGAACGCGCGTAGTGGAATGCCATCGCAGTCTAACAGCAGTAACTTAGGATTTAGCAATACGCAATTTAGCCCAGGTTCTGCAACCCCGCCGGCGTTTGCACCAGGTTCGTACAAATCGCAAGCATCGTCTCCATTTATGTCGAGCTTATCTTCTAATATAACGGGTTCTAGCCCCCCATTTCAAGCTATGTTACAGCATAGTAAAAGTGGTGAAAACGAGCATCATGGTCAAGATGGAACACCGATTGGTATTAAGACCATAAAACCAACACCGTCTCCACCAATGAAGTCTTATTTTACATCGCCATACGCTTCCTTTATGTCGGACAATTACGGGAGCACGTCAAAATCTGCTAAATATAATAAAGAGGATGAAAAGAATAGTTCGAGCCACAAGACTGACCAATCTTCAACGCTAAATATTTCTGAGGCAGCACTACACTCACCATGGGGCATATCATTAGGAATAGTTGCCAAACGTGCCGGTAAGGAATGCAGATATGGAGCTATTGACACGACATGGATTTCTAAGGACCGCTATAGCTGGAGGCAAGTTCCGAAGGATGATTTCGAGGCTATTTCTGGGATATTCTACAAGGTTAAAAAGAAGGAAGACGAAAATGAAAATGATAAATCCAACAGTGAGGCTGCAAAATCTGAAACTGAGCCGAATAATGGTATTAAAACCAAGAAGACAGACGATGATGTTTTATCCGAGGATGAGGATGACCTATCCTATGGATGGTTCGAGAATCCGCTTGAATTTTTTGACGATGGGAAGGCTGGCTCATCCCTTGATGCACTAAATGCTGTGCTGAGTAAGCCAAGGAAGCTTTCAGTAGATACACAAACTGAAATTAGAGAGGTAATTGAAACCGCTACAATGCAAGTGGAAAAGGCGATGAACAGGCTAAATGACTATGCAAAGGAGCGTGCACAAGAAAAATAAAGTGTCTTTTTGTATTTTTTTTTATGATAAAACAAAAAGATTGTAATATTTTTTTACGTATTACACACTAAATAAACTAAGTTAAGCAAACTGTACACAACATTTTTACATCAACCAGCCAAGGCAAAAGTGCTGCATTACTAGAAGTCGGGGCAATTGTGCCTTGGGTCGCCCTTCTGAATCTGGGGTACAACGTCTCCAAAACGCTTTCAACAAATTTCTGACTACTTGACTTCCGACGCTGTAGTTTCAGCAACATCACTATCTTCGCTCGTACCAAGTGGGGAATCGAAATAAACATATGCAGTTTTATAAGCCTTCGTTCTCTTGATCCTAAAGCCATCACCTTTCCGCTTTGGTACACGCTTCAACTTGCCATCGTAGTTGACAGTATGAATTTTGGTAATTTTTGGCAAGTCGTAGACTTTGTTCAAATACTCTTTTATATCGAACTTTCCCATGCTTGGTGGCACTTTAAACTTCGCTTTATTCCCGGTGGGTAACTTTCCGTTCGCCGGTAGCATGAGCGAGACAATCTGCCGTGGCAGCTTCACCCAACGTGACATGACGGAAAGCGCCTTCGCTGGATTGATGTGGGCGTCGATAGCAAAATAACGTTGCTGTCTGAGGTGCCGGTGGCGTGTTCTATCGGACTCAGGTGACGAACAATAATATTAATAACAATAAACACAATATATTATAACAACACAACATCGTAATAAAAGGACAATAGCAACACCATCACTGGCAATAATAGTATCATTCAATAGAATACAAATCGATTCTTTCATCAATCTCCTTCTACTTCATCAAAAAAATAATTAAATTAAACAATAGCCATACTACTTATGCCTTCAGCTTTCTTCACATTCGTAGGCTTCTCATTCTCCTCCATCCACGAAGCAGTCTGATAGGTATGTAAATTTCACATTACTATTTATTATACTTGATGGCCAAATAAAATCAAACAACAGCAAAATAGTGTGGTGGTGATGGATTGGTTTTCTTTTCACTTTGACTTTAACTTACTTTAACATAATAATAATTATGAGCCTACGTAATCATCATCAGCCATTATTATTCTATTATATATTGTGATGATGATGATCCATATTATTAATATCATCTCTCAAATCTTTTTTTTCCTATTAGTAGTGCTAGTACTAACTATTATTATTATTACTACTACTTATTACTATCAAATCTCCTCTTTTTTCTTTCTCCCGCCCTTCCTAATCCTCCATTTCTCGATGTCACACGCGGCGCGAAGTGACTACGTCACGATTGCCACAAAGATAAAGTATCCGAAAATATCATCTGCATTTAGACAGAAAGGTTTTTCAAAAATGTCTGTTTCTATGCCCGCGCCACCAGCGTCTAACAATAAAAGAAAGAGACCTTTAGTCGGAACCCCCAAGACAGAGTCGCCCTCGAAGAAGAAGCTTCACGGGCAAACATATGAGGTTTTGAAAAAAACGAGCGATGCGGCAGGAAATGGTATGGGGGTTACCGAAGGTTTTGATGCAACTGTAGGTGGGGAGGCTTCGTCTGTTTTGAAAGATGAGTGGAATAGCAGCGTATTGGGTGGTTCAGAAAACACTTTGAACGTTCCTCTTTCAGAATTTCAGTTTAGAAAATATTGTAAACCTCAAACGAGGTCAAAAGTGCGACTCTTCTACACGTCCAATAGCCTTGGTAAAAACGGGCCTGTTAAACGCACGCTGACTTTATATGTCGTTGCCGGTGCTCACAATGGCTCAATAGGTTTGTACGTTCCTTCAAAAAGCAACCCGATTGCTGAAATAGTTACACTGAAAGTTTTCAGTAGCATAGACTGCGCCAATATGTCTGGCCAGTATGTGGTTTTGACCGAACCCGTTCCGTCAGAGGTAGTGAGCATGTTTTCTCAGAACATCCTATCGCAGATTGATTATTTCGTGGAATTTAGCAGTTGTGTTCGTGGTGATAGCGTTCGCATACCACCTTGCGTAATCACCACTGTAAAGGAAGATGCTGTTGGCAATACACAGGCATTAGGATTAGAGCTGCTATCGTGCTTTGGCATTGAAACTGTGCTCTACTCCCGAGACACTGCAACCATAAGTATGGACCAATCCTGCATCAAAAAAGTCTCGAAGTATGTCTCTTCGCCATCAGATTTTAACTATTCGAGTGTGAAAGAGTACTCAGAACCACGTCTTTCAAATTATATCAACAGAAAAAGTTTTTTTACGTCCCCCATTGCATGTCAAGTCGATATGGCTGGAGTACCCAGATACACAATTTGCGTCAATATTAGTGATCGCGTTGGCCTACACTACTCATACTTCAAAGATATGGAGCAAATGATTTGGCGTTCCCTGTATGCTGGGAGTGTAATTTTGCACCCTGTACCAGGGATGGAAGTAGAACAAGTTAATCCGATTTTGCAAAAGGCTTACGAACCTTTTTCGCAAGAACGTGAAGCAGAAAATCACCTCGAAATAGGAGATAGTGACGACAAGTCTTCCGAATATAATTATTACTCAGAGAATGCATTTGGGAATAGTATTGTTGAAGTATTTGTTCAACCTGGAGAAAGGATTAAGAAAAATCAATTATGTGCTGTCGTGCACTCAAGTCACTCCACACCATTTAGTATTAAAGCAAAGTTTGGTGGCATTGTTACAGCTATGTCCTCGAAAACCAAGGTCAGTTATGGCGACTTCATCATTTGCATTTCAAAACATAAAAAAGATGTTGATACTACGCAAATGTTCGGCAACGATAAAGAAGAAGGAGTTCGTGGAAGGAAATCTGAATTCCCTGCTCTCGGCTCGCTGGAAAAATCTAAAGCAGGGAATAAGGTTGAACAGACATACGAATCGTGTGATAGCGATGGTAGTGAAGAGTTCTGAGCGTTTGGGTTGGGTCCATTTTCATTGAGGACATTAGGATTATTTTAAAGAGGAGAGGTTCAAACAAAGAGGTTACAAAGGAATCAAACAAAATACAGTGTACCAAAAATATATGAGACTGTAACTCATACCCCGCGTAGAACCCGAAAACTAAAAGTGCAGTTCGCCGTTTCTAGGACATGATTTCAAGTAAAGTTATCTTGTAAACTACGTGCGTTTTGAACTGCCTCTCGCAGAGATACGATTACATCATATGAATCCAACAAATCTTTTCGATCCTCTTTGGCTTGATTTTGAGCAGCAAGTTTCTCCCTCAATGCATCTTCTAATTCTTGTTTGAGTCTCGCATTCTCTGCTTCCAGCACCTCTATAACTCGTGCATTACTTAAGCTAGTTATTTTGGCTTGAGTATCGTGAATTCCTTTCGACTCCGCGTTTTTTCTGAGTTGTGTATGCAAACTTTCAATCAAAACCTTTTGGTTCGAAATTTGTAGCTTTAAGTCTTCATTTTCCTTTACATAAGTATCATACCCAATATATTTTCCCTCTGCCATACGTATGTCGGACATTAAGCGACTACGCATTTTTTCTGTCTCCTGCGAAGTTAGATACATTTTCTCCTCGAGTTCCTGCTTTTGGCTCTGTGCCTCCATCAACGAGGTACGCATCAATGACGATATTTCGCGCTCCTTGCGAAGGTCAGATTTCAATGATGCGATCGTAAATATTCTATCTTCATTTTGTTGGGGCTCTATTGATCTATAAATGTCTTCTTGTCTTCTCAAGTCTTTTTTGTCTAGTGCGCCACGACTAACGTTATTCGGCGTAGTCGTTGACATTTCCAAGACGCGGGTAACTTTTTTTGGTGAGATATACATTGGTCTCTGGCGCTCTTGTTTTCGTAAATCAGGATCGACCTCTACATCAATGTCAGTTATTTGATCGTATCCATTGGCAACAGGGCCTTCTAATCGCGTTGACCGATACAGCTGATCCTTCTGTTTAGAAATATACAACCGCTTTTTCTTGATACTTTCACGTTTATTTTTCAACGAAGCCAAGTAATCAGTATAAAACATTTCCTCTGCTTTGGCACCTTCAGGCGAAGTTTTTGCTTCGAAATAAGCATTCCGCATGGGAGCCTTCCGACTTCGAGGTGAATAGCCTCCACGTTTTGAAGGTCTATGCATTTCTTGTGGTTATTTGCTGATATGTATATGTAAAGTTACTATTTTCTAGTTGGTGCTAACTTTAACTGCGCGCCTGCAGATGTGCAGGTTAAGGTGGTGGTGTGTAGTAGTAGTAGTATTATGTGATAATAATAATAATTTTATACTTATTATTATTATCTAGTTTATTTTTTATTTATTATTAGTAGTAGTACTGTAGGTTTAGGTTAGAACGACGACAAGGGCCAAGGGCCTATCACTACGTATTTTAATATAAAACTTTAACTTAAATACAGAGTAATAGCTGCTGGATTTCTCGATTCTTTTTATATTACTACCTATGCATATTGAATATCATAATACCCAAATCTCATCCATCATCCAATTATATGCTATTAGCTCTATGTGCACGGAGTAGTAGTTGATTTGACATCATAGATTATTTAGATTTAGATTTAGATTCTTTAAGATATCCCGAAGAATAATAAATAATAATACGTTTTTTTTTTCCTATTCCCCCCCCTATTTTATTACTATTACTACAGAAATGAGGAAATGATCGAAACTATAATATAATAAGAAGAAGAAGGAAAAAAAAATTAAAATTATTGTTATTAAAACCATAACTCCTACCCCCCTACTTTAAAAGGATTCTGCACGAATTTTGTGTTTCATCATTATACTCAGAACGTAAATATGCAGTCCTTAATGTAAATAGCCCCAAGTCATAACAAAGAAAATGGGTGCAGGCGCTTCTATACCAAAAGAATTTAACGCCCGATTGCAAGAGGAGCTGAAAAAATCAGCTAGTACAAAAGTTGAAGACATTGAAGACCATACACAAGAAGTCCGTCGCCTGCGTAAGATTATCCACGACGGTTGCAAAGCTTTGGAAGACGAGAAAGCTCGCCAAAAGGAGTTGGCCAGAAGAGTGTCGTCCGGAAAGGTACAAATTGTTTATCAACAGTACCGAGAGTTATTCGAGATAAAAAATGGCAAATTACTTGTTGCAAAAATAGATGAAGACTACTGCCTTAGTGATGTCATGCCAGGCTGTAAACTTGCTTTACTGAATAATATGTCGCTGGAAACTATGCACAAGCTAGAAATGGACAGTTTACCCGTTCCATTCCAGCCAAAAGTAAAATTAGAAGACTCCCAAGAAGCTTTTGATGAAATGTACACATATGCCGATGAACCCAGGCCTTACACGGTTGTAGTGTACGAAGATCCTGAACAATACAAAAAGGATATGGAAAAAGTGAAAGCGCGGATAGCGGCTGATACTAGCGTTGTAGCGACAAGTACAAACGTTGAACGGACAGAAGGGTGCAGTTGCTTAGAAGGAAATCCTTGCACCGATGGAAACAAATACAACTGCAAAGATTGGGATAATAGATTTGCAGTAGCAAAGAAAAACGGATGGAGCGGCTAGACAATAGCGTAGTTGAAAGCTCAGAAAATGTATTCGCGCTAAGTATAAAATAAGAAAAATGTAAATCCAAATGTATCTTTTTATTCGCTTTCTAGGGACCACGGGCAAGATTCTAATGTGCAAAGGTCAGGACTGGCAATTAATGAACCACTGTCGACATTAAATTGTGCCAACTTGAAAGGCAGGGTCATGTTTGGGGCCCCACCACCAGGTGTAATTTGCGAGCACGTCTTTACCGCAAAACAGCTGGCCGTGCCTTCTTTGGGATCAATACAACACAGGGAATCTTTGGCGCATTTTGGGGCGCATGTGGAGCTAGGTTGAAACGGTTTCTCTGGTGTCCCTGGCTGCAGTAGTAAGGACAATGTTCTGGAATTGCTGCTGAATGCTGAAACACTGGCAATGCCACCAACCCACGTGCTTTCGAGTAATATAGGTTTTGTATACCATTTCTTTCTGGGGACATCATAAAAACCAATCTCCCACTTTCCCCGCTCAGCACCTAGAACACCATAGATTTTTTTTGTTTTCATATCGAAGTCCATAGTCGCGAAATGGTTTTGCGTGGTCTCCGGCAACTGTATGTAGCTTCCAACTTTGGATCCACGGGTTGGAACCACGAAGATCGACGTACTGACCCTGCCACTTGAATTCAAAGCAAACGTAAAGTAGCCATTGCCTTGGTCGTCCATGGTGCTTGTTGCACCCAGTACTGCAATCCCGCTGCCCGGTATGTGCAAAATGTCTTCCAACTTTTTTTCTTTGGTATCGTAGAGCAGCACATTATGATAGGGTGGTTTTTTAGTTCCATCAAGGCCAACCAAAACAACATTACTGGTAACGGGGTCCACTTGGACAGCTTGTGATACTCCAACAAAAGATAACTCAAAAAACGGGAGCGGTACCTCTACCGTCAGTTTCCCACGATTGTTCAAATCAAAACCTAATAAAGCAGGGTGTTTGTACTGCCCAGTATTGTTTAGCCCGATGATATAATAAATGTTCTTCACTCTGTCCAGGCTAGATAGTTCTTGTGCAACCGCTTCATATCTTACGCTTTGCAATACTTTCGTGCTCCCATCTGTGGCATTCACTTGAACCAGGTTGATACCAGGGCTCCCCTTCAACTGGGCAATACCGTAGACAATGCTCGGTGTTGTCTGAAAACAACATATGCCCACAATGTTGGCAAAGCATAAAATAAAAGAGAGTGCGTTTACTAGAGCCCCGCGTAACATTTTAACTCTCGTAAAAAAAAAATTTACTCTCTCCGTGTCCCTAATGGCTTCTTGCGAATCATGTCAACGGTCGTGCATTCGGATTATTAATTAGCAGCACTACTACTCTTCTACACTACTAACACAAAAAAAAAAAAAAAAAAAAAAAAAAAAAACAACAAACAACATAAACAACAACATAAACAGCAATAAGCAACCTAAACCTCCTCCTCCTCCTATTAATTATTACTACACTCCTCGTATCCATCTCCACTTTCTTGATGAATAATAATAATAATAAATAATAATAAAATAATACTAAATACCACATCACAAAAAAAAAATACTACCACACCACCGCCAGCGGAGTTTATTAGAAGAGTAAGTAGCAGCTCCTCTATTATAATTATATTTTTTTTATTGGATATTATTATTACTACAATAAATAATTACATACGGCAAAAAAGCATACTTGCAGATCATCCCCGTGCAAGTTACCCAGGCAGCATTGAGGCTTGCATCAATTCGTCTTCGGCATTTTTTTTGAATATAAGTTCCCGCAACTGACGACATCGACGTCAATTAGCCTTGGCAATAGGCTCAGTTGATCTAGGCCAATAACGCTGGCAAGAGAGTACTCGACATAGTTGCTTAGCCAGGTCTCACGGGCGACGGGACTAACCGTAGCATTGAACGCAGAGGATACTTTTTGAACATAATCCTGCGCAATTTTCTCCTTTAAAACGGAGGTATACGTCATCCAGCTCCTACGTGGATCGTAGCATACTGTTTCCTCGACACTGGGTGCTTTTACACGTGGCAGTGCCCCTGAATCGAGAAGGGCTTCATATCTTCGGGTTTTTAAGGTCTTAAAAAAATCAAAAGCTTGCAAAACACTATTCCCGTAAATCCGAGTCACGACTTGGTACAGGATAGCAATTGCACGACTAACTTTATCAGCAAAATTTAAATATTTTTGCGAATTGTTGTAAGGAAATACCATACGAAACAAATCATTGATCCGTGCAACATTTAAATCTTCTGTCCATGCGTTCACACTATAAGATGCCGTTATGGAGACAACGCTGTGAAACCACAGCGGAGGCAAGTACAACACGTCCCCAGGTTTCAACAAGACAACGCTTGGCAGTGCATTGGCTTGCTTGCTATTGTGCCGAAACATGTAATCAGCAAGCTGGCATTGCGCTTGGGAAGGGTGTAAAAATGGATATGGCCGGACAAAATTTCGCCCGCTCGGCGGAAGCAAGTAGAACATTTTGTAGCCAGATAGCTGCACGTAAATGTTGTGATAGCCATCGTAATGGCAAGGCGTTACCACTCCACTTTGGCCTATCCAACAATTTATAGATGTCCGTTTTGGATTCAATCGTAATAACTCATGATAGGGATGAATATCTTTCAAAAGCGTGGGATCAATTCGATCAATTTCTTTAGACAAATAGTAATACTCGGATATCTCGCCCATTCTTCTTTTTTCCCAACTTGTTTTGCCCTGCACTCGCTTTATGAAGTCTTCCATCAGCATTGTGTTGTTTTCCGTATAGTTGTGCTGCGGTTCAACTTGGCGGAAGGTATTGTATGGCCTAGATGCGTCAAAAAAAGGTCCAAAGTCGGCGCCATTTGATTTGACATAGATTCCACTAACGCTTAACCTCGTCTCTTGCGCTTTCTTTTGAAAGTATCGGCCATTCCAAGGAGCTTTTCGCGCAGCCCATTTTTCAAACTCTGTTCTATAAAAAACTTGTGGGATGTTTTTCCTAGCAAAAGCAAGAGCAAGGCTGCTCGCCTTCTTTCTTTTCCTTTTTCTCCAATTCTTGCGTTTTACATGCCAAAAGTTCCCGATATTCCCAGCATTCGCATCAAGCCTGCCACTGCGGACCAAACCAAAAAACTTCGTCGAATTACTGTGAAACAAAAATATATTTCGACCACTTGCATGGTAGGATTCAAACGTGCAGTTCCAACTGCTACTGCTGAATACGCAAACATTTGTGTTGAGCAGGGTAGAAAACAAGGTGACTTGAAACCTGGTGTCTTTGCAAAAGTCCTCTTGCACGTTGTTGAGCAAAAGCTGCTTCGAAGAAACGCTCAAAAAATTGTACGCGTGCAAGTTTTCTATCAGCACGGGGTTGTTCAAGTTTGGACAAACTTCGAAAAGTATGCTTTTGATATGTTCAATACTTGAGAGGCCAAGCTGGTCTCGCAACGATTTGCCCTGACCATCAATCAGACTCTGGAAAATATTTCCACTACCCTCCTTCAACTGAAACGTTGCAGGACGCCCTATGGGACAATGCGTTGGTAGGATAAATGTCCGACCCTCGTGTTTTGGGACGACACGGAACGCAGGCCGATACCAGTAGGAAAAAAATACGGCCACGATGGACGCAATAACGTAATAGCATTTTGTCTCCATCAGACATGTATTTCCCAAAATGTAGTGCCACACTCCTGCTAGCGAAGCATGGACGTTTGAAGACAAGTAGAGCCTTTTCTGGCTTTTTCCCTGCTGAAATCGTGAAGGCGTTGTTCAACAAGCATCAACCCGATCTTCACCACCACCATCATCACGCTACTGGAGTCCCCTGTAGTTTTCTGTCGTTGTTGTAGTAGGCTCTGGGCGTCCCCTATTCATAGCTAGGATGTTGTAGTGTAGTAGCTATGGTATTAATAATTAGATTTTTCGCTCTTTATTAGACACACAAAAATGTATTTATTTGTGTGTGTTCATTTTAATAATACACAACACGTTTTGACCACTTCCTTGTATGTTAATGTGAGCATCGAAATACCAAAGCAAGAAGAGTCCACCCAAGTTCACCTAATAAATACTACAGGTAGTGCTAGGTCTAGTAGTAGAAGGAAGATCATGCAATTTACTACGTCACTTAATACCTGGTAGCAAGCTGCAAAAAACTTCTATCATCTATCTTCTAGCAAAGATATTTTACATCATTTATTATTTTTCATTGTGATGATTTAGATTACGTACCATCATCATATGCTGCGTATCATATCATTCATTCATTCATTTTTTTTTATTATTAGTCCTTCCTCTTCTTTGTTATTAGTAGTTATACTAAAATAAGCTATATTATTATTAGTTATACAGAAGAAGGAAGGGGAGAGATGCACGTACTTCTTTGCATGTGCGGAAAGCTGCAAGGCCAAACCGCCCTGCGGAAACGTAATAAAAACTATCGATTCACCATTTTAACTAATAGAACAGTGCACCAACAGAAACGCTAGAAACGATAAAATGGCAAGCCTCGTGAAGGAAGCGGGCGAAGTTGACGTCGACCAGGGCAACAAAAAAGTGGCAAACAGCAACACCCTGACGATCTCTATACCTTCAACTGGTAGCAGAAAAAAACACTCATCTGGCGGGAACATATTTTACCGCATGGTATTCCCAATGAAGTACACGTATTACAACCTTCAGATAAAAATTACAGGATCCAGCAATAAGACATTTTCTGTTGAAAGACGCTACAGTGAATTTTACATTCTTCACCGCTTACTGCGACGAAAATTTTCTATGGTAAAGACGTTGTCCTTTCCTAGTAAGAAATTTTTCGTTTGGTCCAACTTGAGCAAAGCAACTGTAGAGGAAAGGCGAGCTGCATTTACAACCTATTTGGAGCAGCTGATTAAGTTACACCCAAGACCATTTGACCTGAACCGCTTTCTTTCATTGTCAGACCATATGTCAACAAACTACTACCACTCGTCGTCCTCGTCACAAAGGAGTTCAGAAGGGACGAAAAAGTATGGAATTGAAGATTTCGAGCTTCTGCGTGTTCTGGGGAAAGGTTCTTTCGGAAAAGTTTTCTTGGTCAGATTGTTAGCAACGAAGCAGGTATATGCAATGAAAGTCTTGAAAAAAAGCGAAGTAACAAGAAGGAAGCAAGTTGTACATACTAAAACCGAGCGTAGAATCATGGGAGCAACTGATCACCCTTTTATTGTGACTTTGCGATATGCATTTCAAAGCGACGAAAAGCTCTACATGGTCACCGATTATTGTCGAGGAGGGGAGCTGTTCTTTCACTTAAAGCGGATGAAAGTTTTCAACGAGAATCAAGTACGCCTGTATAGCGCTGAAATTGCATGTGGTTTATCACATTTGCATGACCATAAGATAGTCTACCGGGATTTGAAGCCTGAAAATGTGTTATTGGACCACGAAGGACACGTTCGCATAACTGATTTCGGTTTGTCGAGGGATGATATGGAAGATCAAGAGCATGGGGCGATGACATTTTGTGGGACTCCAGAATATTTGTCACCAGAAATGATCTATCATCGAAAAACTCGAGAGGGCTACGGTGCAAGTGTTGATTGGTGGAGCCTTGGCACATTAATGTATGAAATGTTCACAGGATGGCCACCATTCTACGACAAAAATATTCGCACAATGATGCAGAAGATCCTTCATGCGCCATTGACTTTCAATCCAAAGTATAACATAAGCAAAGACGCCCAAAGCTGCATTCGTGGTTTATTGGAAAGGGATTTACACAAACGGCTTTGCGCTAATGGTGATCATGAACAAATTAAGCAGCATCGATTTTTTAAATCGATTGACTGGGAAAAGCTGTACAGGCGTGAAATAAAACCACCATTTATACCAAAGGTCAAGGGTGAAGCGGATATTACGAACTTTGACAGAGGCTTCACTAGAATGGCCGCAAAATTGACACCTGAAAACAGCAAGGGTAAACTTGGCGGAAGCGATCTTCCAAAGTTTGAGGACTTTACTTTTGCAGAATCGAGCCAGTTGGCAGACTCGCAGAACAATGAGGATGCAATGATTGATATGATAGTGAAGCAAAATGAGGCTGAAGACAAAGAGATTGAGGAGAAACGAAAGCGCGAGGATGCTGAGATGGAGAAGCGAAAAAAAGAAACAATGAAGGCTTTGACAGAAGTTAGAAAAAACTCTGCTATGGACGAAAAGTCGAATTAGTGGACTTGGCACAGGATGGAAGAAAGAGTGGGTTGTATTTTTCGCAATACCAGGAAGATATGGACTTAAAGATATATAAACCGTCGCTTTCGCAGTGCTATTTATTGTTTTTATTGTACAATTGTGTTTGTGGATGAGAATAATAAACTTTTCTCTTTAAGATTAAAATAATGAATATATATATATTAAAAAATATAATGTATATATTTTCTTTGATTATTAATGAATATAAACCCCGTGTTATTTTTTCTGTTTTTATATTTATAGCGAGACAACTCCATGCATTGAAGCGCTACATTTCCTCATCAAAGCTCTGAACTCTTTCATCATCCTCTTCCTCCGTAGACACTGGTGAATAGCTGTGTTCTACAAAATGCTTCTCTCTATTTACGCCAAAATATCTGTAACATAAAATAACTGTGGTGGCAATCCATCCGACTAAGGAGAAAATAGCCAGTGTCTGCCATCCAGATATGTCTGCGTAATTTGCATCAAAACCTTCTTCTGCAACGAATCCGTGGTATTCGCCACTTGCTTGCTTCAAACTCGCTATTCTTGGCAGTTGGCAATAATCTGGAAAAACTGGACCAACTCGTAAGCCTAATTGCTGCTTAAAGGTGCACAATGTCCGTCCGATTCTGGGTTTATCTATTCTGTTTATCGAGGCCGTAGCTACTTTAGGTGACCACAGCCTTTCAGCAACCGCGGGCAACCTGGAAAAGATTCGGTGATCTAGGTTATTTTCATCAGCATGCTCTTCCCAACTCGCTGCTTCACCACCAAGGCTTAAAAGCCCACTATCATCGATGTTCTGGGAGTACATTTTCTGCCAAGATTGACTAAGGTCATCAAGATAATACCCAGCACTAGAAATTGTTTGCAATTTCCGTTTATGTGCAAGATTTATTTGATTTGGCATCCATCCTCGCCACCACTGAACAATATGCTGCGTATTCAGGTCTGGAATACTTAATGTGTCATCCCACACAATCGGAATTTTTCCTTTTGACTTGGCAAATTCAAATACTTTCTTAGTGAAATCTCCTTGCAATTTCACGTGCCAAGGTACAACATTACCGCTACTCTCATATTGTGCCTTCCACTTCTTTATCTCATCATTAGTTTCCCAACATGCTGCATTCACTTCATCTCCTCCAAAATGAATGTATTTATCAGGGAATAGATCAAAAATTTCGCTTAAAAATACCTTTATTTTTTCATAAAGTTTGGGGTTTAAAGGATTTAGTGCTACTTTATCAACACCATGTTCCATCAACCTATCGTCAGCCTTGACAACGTCTGGGCAACGGACCAGTAGATTTTCGTCTGCAAGACCGAGTCCTCCCCAGCTTGCGGTGTGCGCCGGCATGTCAAACTCCGGGACAATTCTTACACCACGTTTTGTGCAGTACTGTACAAAATTCTTTATTTGGGCTACACTATATATTGCAGTTTTGGCATTGTAGGCCCCGTCTTTGGACAAATTTGGGTAGCTAACAGACTCAAATGGAAAACTTTGGGAGTCAACTAAATGCCAGTGCAACACGTTCATCTTCAGTCTTTCCATACCATTTACAATTTTCTTCAATGAATCAATAGGAATATAGTGCCTTGATGTATCAATCATCAACCCACGCCATTTAAACCTTGGTTTGTCTCGAATGGCAATAGGCAAGCCACCCAGGATAAATTTTTGATCACCCACAAACTCAAACATTGATGACAGCGTGGAAAATGCCCGAAGTATACCTACGCCACCAACAGCGCTCATATCTATTTTTAAAGACATATCGGTTCTATCTATATTTAAACTGTATGACTCGTCAACAGTATTATCATTAGGTATGTAGGGTTCGTCGGGACCCAATGGTTTCAAAATATTTACTGATATTACTGTGTCGTGCCCCGCCGGTAAAGATGTTGCTTGCACAGATACACTGTTTTCGTTGTTCTTCCTCAACGGTTTGAAGTGCATACGAGTGTAGGGTACATCATCAGAGCCATACATTGAAAGGCTTGCTTTTAGACGATCAAACGCTTGATTAACCAAATGGATTAAGCCCAAATTACTCAAACGCTTCCCGTAAACGATACGAATCTGTCGAGGGTTAATGACTCCTATTTTCCCCCAACCATTGCTTAAGAACTTACTTTTTTCATATTTCCCTCCAGGTGGCGGTGTGAAGGTAGCGTTGTAAGGCTTTGGCCATAAAAGATCTTCGGGGCTTAAGTCTTCAACGGTAGTACTATCCCTTGGACTATTCGAGCTTGGCTTCATAATTTATAGTTTGCGTTATATGCTCGCAAGCGAACGAATGTAAGGATGCTGCGGAAGCAAAAGAAGGCCGTCGTCGCGAAGACTTTAGGATATTGTTGGTGAGGTTAAGGTGCTGGCGACGAGGAGGGGTGCAATGATTGTGTTGAATTGATGAGATGATTCCCTTCTTCTTCTTCTTCTTCTTCTTCTTCCTCTGTATCATCTGTTGCTAATCGGTAGTGTACTAAATCTATTAGTACCAGCTCTACTACTATAAATTAATAATAATAAATTTTCAGGTAATTAAAATCTTATTATATTATTAGACTATTTATCACATGTTGTTTATATAAAAAAAGAAGAAGAGCAGAATAATAATAATAATAATAAATTACTTATACTACTGCTGAGAGGATAAGGAGGAGTGGACGAAATATTAGTAGCCTGGACACTCTATAGTATTTATATCGGGCATGCAAAGCTTGGTTTTCTCTCTTATAGTGGCCAATAGTTATTCTTTTCCCATTTCTTTTAACGATATCAGCTGCCCACATTCCATTTTTTCCTTTCCAGGAGCAAAATCTAACCAAGCTTGATACTTTTGATTTGTTGTAGCTTTGGGCTCTTTGGATTGGCTTGTATTTTTGGTCTTTAAGCCTTGGAGAATTGAGGGATCCCTTCCTCAGACTCATCGCTTTACCTGCGACTCAAAAACAATAAGCCTACAGTGGTTGCAAAAATGTCTATGTCTTACGACGTCAACGTACGAATGTTGCAAAGCCGCGCGGCTGGCATTAAAGTGGCAGATGGCAAGAAGAATACAACCAGATGCGGCGTAACGACGCTGATGACGAGACGAGTGTGATGATGATTATGGTGGATAATGAATGTCACTACAGAAGAAGAATACACATTTTAGTAGGAATTTGGGAAACAGACATTATAAAACGAAACCATTTTTCCGTAGTGTAGAAAACACATATGATACCTAGGACGACATGTAACCGACAATTAATAACTTTTTTGTGGCCCAGGTAGGGGCTAGTATAGTTTAAATAGTGTATGTCGAGCTACTACATCAATTAATCCACCACGGAAAAAAATGTTTAATAAAGCGTACGAAAATAATAGGCTGCTATTTATTTAAACAAGAAGAAGAATTGATGAAAATTGTAAATGGTATGGAAAGACTGAAGATGAACGTGTTGCACTGGCATTTA